>JAHUTJ010026317.1:0-16927 GCA_036250325.1 Characodon lateralis | reverse complement strand
AGAACCAGAACAGACACAAGTCCATTATCTGAGGCCATAAGAATATCATTAGTGACTTTCAGCAGAGCTGTTTCAGTGCTATGATGAGCTCTGAAACCTGACTGAAACTCTTCAAACAGGTCATTGTCGTGTAAATGCTCACACATTTGATTAGCAACAATTTTCTCAAGAATTTTAGATAAGAATGGAAGATTGGATATAGGTCTGTAATTTTTCAAGTCAACACAACTAGTTTCTCTCCCTTTGCTTTTAACTGGGGTATTTAGCAGCGAGCAGACAGACATTAAACGTAGTGGTGCACGTTTTATAGGCTGGCCGTTCACAAAAGCCTCGATCTCTGAGGGGAGAAAGCAAGAGCATTGAGGCTCCAGCATAGCAGAACAGTTCTGAAACAATTTGGAATGAGGGGAAAAAAGCTATATTTATGAACAGATTAAGTCGTGTTTTAGACTGCCCATTGGTAGCGGATCTCATCTTCTTTGTTTGCTCGTGAATTTTTGCAGCCGTAACTGGTTCTGGATGGCGGCTTCGTAGCAGACAGCCGTTCTTCCCTCTTCCCGGAACTGTGTACCGGCGCAGAATCTTTTAGTGGTATGCAGCACCGGACCGTACCAGCTCATTTTCACCACTGGAGGTAGTGCAGGGAAAAGTTAATAAAACTCAAAGGCAAGTACCATAATATTAAGGACCACATTTCCTGGAGCAGGTCAAATGGAAATATAATTTTACTATTTACAAATTATAACTCATGAAAGAAAAGGAAAAGGACACATCAGCTTTCTGAATTACATGCCAGTAGGGGGCGCTGTATTTAATAACATCCTAAATCAGCTGATTACACATAAAATCAGCTGTTCAGACAAACAAATATTTCCCTTGAAACACAGAAAACTATACCACCATGAAACAGCGTGTTTGGTTTGGAAATTTATTGACGGTCTTTTAGCGAACCAGCATCTGCAGAAGGGAGCAGGCAGAGAACAGCTGCCCGTATTCAGACTGCCTTCATCGGATCCAATGGGAGGAAGTACTGCTGAATCAGTTGAGCACGAGTATGCAATATCCAACCTAAAACTAACTTCGTTGTGATCAAATGTCCACAGTTTTGTGCTTTGAAATCCTTCTCCTCGTTATTGCCATGGCTGAGACAAAAACCTCCTCATAAAGCCCAAAATGTTAACTTCTTCAGGCAAACTTTGGAGTTTTATAAGTCCAGACAGCAGCGTTTCTCCTCTCCGCTCCTCGTGCCACAACCCTTCACATCAGAACCCTGAGACTTATTTTATAACCTTTTCAGAATCCATGGGAGAATACGGAAGGTGAATTTCTGCTCCTCAGCGCGGTGGTTAGGTGACAGCTGGAAAACTTCACATGGGTTCTCAGGTTTGCATGAGGTCAGGATCAGACAGGCAGACAAGGAAGGAACACTGAATATGTACTCACACGATGGCTTTCGATAATCTGGCGTTGTTTGTCAGTGTGCTGTTTTTAAAGCCAGGAGAACAGGTGGAGCCGGTGAGGCGAGATTAGGTAACTGGCTGGGAAAGAACAGGTAAAAGCAATCATCATAATGACTTCAGCACTGAGATGAGAGGCAGACAGACAGAGACGGTGCAGACAAACAGCCCAGAATCATGACACTGACTGTTGCAGGCAGAGGTTCAGCAGCCATAGCTCCAGCCGTCAGTGGGTCAGTGGAAACACAACTGCTACCGTGCTGCGCCGCCTAAAACGAGCCAGTAGAAAAGGGGCAATGGATCAATGTCCCCTTCTAAATTGCGGCATGGGGCTAAAGCAGTGTTGAGGGGTAAATGTATTAAGCTAAAATTAAAATAGCAACGGTTGCAGCAGACTGTAACAAAGTAAAATTGACACACTGGAACAAATGCATAACCTAATAGGGATGATACACAAATAAAGGTTGTAGAGAGACTAGATAAATTACTTAGATACAAAGCGGAATGAGCATTGAGATACATGAGACAAAGGTATAATAAAATTGGTAACCACGAGGTTTCACACCCAGAACAGATAGCAGTAGGGTTCCAAGAATTTTGTGTACAACATCATGACGCTCAAAATTACCCCTAGGAAAAAATTAAATGAACAATATATTTAAAACTTAGCCAAAGCAAACAGTAACCGTACCAATTACAGAAAAAGAAGTAGATGGAGACATTAAATTATTAAAGAATAATAAAAGACCTGGGACGAATGGTCGATGTGGGACCCACCTAAAAGATGTTCAAATGGTATAATATCTGTGGAAGGACCCCAGAGAGTGTGCATCTTAGAGACCGTTAAGTGTTCTGCAGAATGATGTAAAGATCTTCTTCTCAACTCTCCCGCAGTCCAGGAGGGGTCACACGGACCCCCCATGCGCCCGCATGAGTATTCCCGTCTCTTTTGTGGTCTTCCCACACACCAGGCTGCAGCGAGCCCTCCGCATCACATTTTCAACATTACCCTAAATTATTAGTAGGGGTCGGAGGGACCCCTACTGCATTGCTCTCTCCTCCCCGGACCTTCACCAAAGGGGGTCATATGGACTCCTGGTGTGCTCTTCTCACACCCTGCTCTTTACCCACTGAGGGGGGTCGGAAGGACCCTTGTGCGTTTGTCTCACCGCCTTAGACAAACCCCTGGGGATCTCGATCTCACACCCTGCACATTCCCGAACAGGGAAGGGTGGGGTCGCAAGGACCTACAGTGCATCAGTCTCACTTGCCAGCGTCTTCTTCAAAGGGGTTCACAAGGACCCCCTTGTATGTTCTTGTCACACACCCGGCGGTGTCCGCGTTAGTGTGCGTGTGTGTGTTGTGTTCACGCCCAACCCCTCCTGCGCCCTCGTCACACCTGGGATTATGTGGACCCGGCTATGCTTGTCATTTTATTTATTTATTTATTTATTTATTACTTCTCCTCGCTGTCCCTGAGGGGTCAGGTGGACCCGGGCTATGTTTTCTTTCGTCTTACGTCTTGGTCTTGGGAACTTTCTGGCGCCTGCTATATCTGCCTCGCTCTGTACAAGCGCTGAGTCGGGACCGCGGAAGGGTTAAAGGTTTACCCTCTGCCCATGTCAGATGCAATCTTCACTCTTCTGGAGAAAGGACAAACTACGAACCTTTACAATGAATGGAGCAGAGGGACTTCTCGAGTTGCCTCCATATACCGGGTCAGAGGAGACCTGACTTCTATTCTATCCTTCTGGAAGCTCCAATATGGGTCTGTACCACCCTCCTTCTCCTCTACCTCCTCCTTATCATCTTCATCAGGAGCACTATCTCTGAGCGAGTTTCTTAAATTCAGTACATTACATGAAGAGATCGAATGACCTAAAGCCAGGTGCAAGCTCAATCCTGGTCCAGATTCAGGATCGATCTCACACTTGGCTTTAGTGCTTTAGAGCTCGCAGATCAGGGAACCCCGAACATAGCGTGGACACATCCACTCTTGGCCTGGAGGTTCAGCGAATACCTGTGGAAAGCCGCTTTGCAGGGCTTGCACTTGTAGTATTTGCAGCACTGGACGGGCTACGTCGAGAGTCCCGTCGAGAGTCCCGTAGCCACATCCTTAGGACTTCTATGTAGCTGGTCTTGATGCTGGAGCTGTTCACCCTTAGGTGGTCTAGAATTTGCTTCACAAAGTGCTTGTTCTTGGAGGACTTTATGAGATGGCGCCACCGAAAGAAGCTGGAGCCCATCTGCAACGTGATGAGCTCTGATGCTCGGCAGGCAAGCAGGTCTCGTACGATGACTTGTGTATGGGAGCAGAGGTGTTTTATGCAGTATCTCCCATCTTTGTATAAGATGGAAACAACCCAACGTCCACTTCCACGCTAGTGACCCACCCTGCACTTTGAACGCATGGAGTAACTCGCTGACCACTCGTCCGACCACTGGCCAATGTCATCCACATGAATATCACGGTCGACATACAGCACCAAGTCTCCTACGGCCAGCTCGTAACATGGGCACATGGTGAAGTACAGGACGCAGTCGCCCCTCATGACACAGGCTACAAAGGTTTCCGTGAGTGCGGAGGTGCAAGGAGACCTCACGCTCTTAAATACCACCAGGCCCCTGGCCTTGACCGACGTTGTCCAGAGATCCAGGTTGTTATGATCAACATTGTGGGTGAGACACGTACATCTTTTTGGCAACGTGACAGTACACTGAGCTGCTGTTTCGTATTCCAATTTGACCCTTCTGCCCGACACGAAGGCTTCCGTGACGGCACAGGGTCCATTTGAACCCGGGACTCTTGCAAAGTAGACGGGATACCCTTCTTTGGTCTGGCGTCCTTCGGGATCCCGTACAAATTTCTGGTGTCGGTTTCCTCGTCCTATCACGTACATGTGGTCGAGTTTGTCCTTTACCGCCATGTGCCCTCTGCAGGAAGTCGGGCATGTCAGTGGCCAATTGCGAAAACTTGTCCCGTATCGCAGAGCGGGCTTTGTGCACAAACCTGCACAGGTTCTCTCTCTCTGACTCTCAACACGTGTATCTCTGGCTCTCGTTCACCTCGCTCTCGGGCGACTCACCCAAGAGGGAGGGTACCATGGGGTACGTACATAATTTTGAAAAGCCTGGCTCCTACAGTTAAGAAATCACAGTAGCTCCAGTTGAATATGGTGACAAAAAAGATTGAAACTGCGCACTACAGCAACCTCTGTCTTCTACCCCACAAAGAAGCGAACACAGCCATATTCTGAAGTGTAAAGCCCCCCGTAGCCAGGAGAGCTCTGTTCCTTGCGATCGACAAGCTGTCTTTTGAGGACAACGTATTTCAAGAGTTTTCTTTCCAAGCATTGTTGCCGCACCACATATCAACATTCCAGTTCCTTCTCTACCTGACCTATTGCTGCAAAGGACAGGTTTTGCAAGGGACCTTCGAAAACCCAGACTTAGGCTGCATGTCGCCCTCAATAAGAGAAGACTTTGCTCACGGGCTGCTCCTAGACATGAGCAGTGCAACCGTGGTCAAACCCGAGCGGGCCCGCGGACATGGAGGACGTGAGAGACGAGTTCAAGGGTCGAATAACCAGAGAGCTGCTAAGAGCAATGAGCGTCGAATATCCCAAATGCACTCGGTGACTCTGGCAAAGATGTGTTGGAAGAGGCTTTCACATCACCTACAAGAAGAACACAAAGTCTATGGACAGAGAGTCTAACGTGATCCCAAACACATTCAAAAACCTATTGGACACCAGCGTGCTGGAGAGCGACCTAGTGATGAGGGATGCAAGCAGCGGAAGCAGTGAAATACGAAGTGGTGCATGACTGCGGATTCATGTGGAACACGAACACCTTGGTGTTTGTGAGGGACGTGTGGGCCAACCGCTGTCTAATCATGGAGTCCGAGTTTCCACAGCGCAAGAAACGCACCTGCTGATCGAGAAGTGTTGCATGAATGATTGCCTCTACAGGCAGAATATCGTCCAATCCGCGATGATGATTGCAGACTCCGAAACGATGCAGTTCGGAGTTAGGTTCAACATCGTGAGAGATGCCTGCATGACCGCGCTGTACGCCAGCCACATTGTGTGCAGGGGCGCAATGAGCAGGAGAGTCTCGTTGCATCAACCAGCTGGTGGTCATGAAATTGACCTCTGAGTTCGTGTTCGACATATGGAGTCCTCCATGGACTGAGGGACCTGACAAGCTACATGACGCAGCTAAACGAGAGCAGGCTGTGAGTGCTGGACAGGCTGACATTCGGGCAGCTTTACGTAGAGACCAATGCGGGGTACGGGTGTAACCGAATCCTTTCTGTGTTGTGCGGGTTAATAGGGAAGAGTTAAACCCAAATTAATTCTGGAATGGACAGTTCCTCCGTTTATTCTGACAAGAATGACAAACAGAAACAACCACGTTATGGGCTGCCCACTCCAAGTCCTACACAAAACAAATGTTTATAGAGAAACTTAAGTAAATTTCTGCTACTTTATAATCGCAAATTAACTTAAATATTCACATTACAGAATGGATTCATATATTACAATGGCGATGATAACAGAAATGAGCTTAACAAATCTATAAATAAACTGGATGAATTTAGATGAAAAATAAACAACACCCACCTCTCCCGCAGGGCAACATTACAAAAGGGGAGAGTCTAAGGGGTGCAAACAATTTAACTAAACAATCCCACAGAAGACGAAATAAGGAGGAGAGGCTCACGGTCTTAAAGTAACATGCTTATATCCATAATAGTGGTTTCTAAAGTGTTTACAATCAGGTATAGGATAACAAAAGGCATTTTGCCTAATTATAACAAAATAGAAATACAACCCGGTTACATTTCATTTACCCCCCTAGAATTACACAAAATGAAAACAAACAGTGCAAGCTACACCTAGTACCAGACATATAACATATCAGCAAAACAGCTACCTTACAATAGGGTCAGGAGACCAGAGATCTGCTTGACGCTTAGCAAAATCCCACTGTACCCCGTGGACAACAGAGATGCATTTTACACCTCCCTACACAAAAATAAACATTTAGAAGGTACCGACACTTCTGCAAACAAAATCCTGCAGTAGAATAATGAGACAATCCTGGCCAATGGCAGGAATCACACATCAAAAACATGGAAACTCACACATCAATAACAGGCTGAACAACATCCTTATTATAAAGTGCCTCAATGACAGCCAGAGACCAGGTCAAACGACAAACTGGTTTAATAACCCTTCCAAACCGTGAAGTAAGATGGTAAACAACATCTCCGCCCACACTACCTGAAGGAGGAACAGAGCCAGGATCGCTGGAAGAATGTGGTAAGGACCCAGCAGTTGCTAGTACCCCTGTTTCCAGAGAGGAATTCTCAGGGTCATGAGGCAGGCCAGCATCTCTAACTGCCAGAGTAAGGGACACATCCAGGACCCATGAAGTAGTATGGTCATCCTCATCATTACAGGACAGAGAGTCAGGTAGGGAAGGCTCACCAGGAACAGCACTTGAAGCGTTGCCAAAACATTCTGTCCCATTTAGATAAAAACCAAAGGGGACTCCAACTACACTGTCAGCAGGAAAGGTGGCATTGCCATCAAAGGTCATCCCCACAGGTAAAACATTCACATCAAGAAGGGGGTTGCGATGCACTACACGCTCATTGCCATGACAGTCTCTGATATGATAAATATAGAAAGCAGGTTTGGATGCAACCACTGTATACATAACAGGCTCCCATTTATCAGAAAGCTTCCGCTTACCCCTGGCTCCCTTGTTCGCGACAAGAACCTGATCTCCAACTGACAGAGGGTGGCTCTCTTGTCGTACTGATCACTTTGATGTTTCTGCTCTGCACTGGTACTTCTGTGAGCCAACACCATGGCAGAACGGAAGTCCTCAGCCAACGATTTGGCATAAGAGTTTTAGTCACAAATGGCATCATCATGAAGAACGTTCCAAAAAACAAGGTCAGCACGCAGTCTGGGAATCCTCCAAGCATCAAATAGAATGGTGCAAAGCCTGTGGTCTCAGGGACTGTGCAGTTATATACGAAAGTTAAAGACTGAATCATCTGAGGCCACTTATGCTTTGAACATGGAAGAAGAAATCTCAATATGTTGCCCAGAGTGCGATTAAATCTCTCTGCAGTCCCATTACCCATTGAGTGGTAGGGTGAGATGTGCGATTTACTGACCCCACTCAACTCCAAGAGCTCAGCAAGCAGCTCACTTTCAAAATTTGCACCCTCGTCCGAGTGAATCCGTTGAGGGAAGCCATAAACACAGACAAACCCATCCCATAACTTCTTTGCAACTTTTTTAGCAGTTTGATCCTGACACTGGAAAGCATGTGCTAACTTCGTGAAGTGATCAGTGATCACCAGAACATCCACAGACTTGTTTTGCTGTCCTCAGCTGACCAGAAATCAATACACACAAGCTCCATTGGAGCACTTGTCCTAATGTTTTCCAGAGGGGCTCTCACAGCAGGCTCTGGGGTCTTACTGAGCACACATCTAGGACATTTTGTCACATAATCTCGCACATCCCTCTCCATATCATGCCAGAAGAAGCGATGTCGGGTCAAAGAGAGTGTCTGTGGCTAGCCTTGATGACCTGCATTATCATGGACACCAGAAAACACCACATACTTCAAAGCATCAGGGACCACTAACTGAAATCTTTTACATTTTATCAGTGGGTCTTTTGTGATGTGGTAAAGCACACTATTCAGCAATGTAAGTTTATCCCACTGCTTCAGGATTTTCAAAGTTAGTTGGTTCTCACCACAGCATTCCCGCCTTGATGGACGGCATCCCCGCTCAACATAAAGCACAACTCTGGAAATGACGGGGTCATTTTTCTGGTGAGAGACAAGGTCAGATAGACAAAGAGAAGTCGGTGAATCTGGTAAAGATTTCTGATAGAACAGCACCATGCCCAAAAATGACCTCACGTTCCTCTGGCACGGAGTGCAGCCATCCTCCTTCATTAAGTCCCTCTTCTCAAAACCAGAAATGACCCTCACCTTCTCCTGGTCAACTGAAACACCATAAGCCTCCACAACATGGCCCAAGAACCTCACAGAACTTCTGAGAAAGTGACACTTCATCTGGGCCAGCTTCAAATTGTTAGCCCTCAGGCAACAGAAAACAACCTCCAGCCTCTTTAACGACTCCTCCTCAGAGGGTGCAAACACCAACAGGTCATCAAGATAACAGAGGAAACAGGAAAAGTTTGGGTCAACAAAATCGTTAAGCATCATCCTCATAAAGGAAGCAGGGCTGTTGCATAAACCTTGTGGGAGACAATTGTATTCATAAAGTCCAAGCGGCGTGGTAAAAGCTTTATAATGTTTGTCAGACACCTGGAGGGGGATGTTGTAGAAACCGGAGGTCAAGTCCATGGTTCAGCCAGTCTTCTCTTTGACTCATCTGACACCTTACAACTCTCAATGTCAATGTGTGGCCGGCCACAGTCTTTCAGCATCTGCACAGGATCAGGGCTATGATATGGTGAGCCTGTTACAATAGCAGAATGGTTGCAGTAAAATTTTGATTTCCCTTGACTGAAAGCAAAGTCTTCCACAGCAATACATGGAAAGACATCAGCGATCTTAGCATTGCGACGCAGTATCAGAAGTTTGTTTGTGGGGTTGATAACTTTCATAGGGACCCAACGATCTCCCCACATGGGTGCGACTACCCGACCCACCAAAATGTTTCTTATAGTGGAGTGAGCGGATAACGGCTCCACAACCACAGTGCCCCCCAGCGACAGAGGCACAGAGGATGGAAGCTTTCCCCACACTACATGCTCCTGTCGAGGAAGGAGGGTGACAGCCTGTCTGAGCCTAACCGTCCCAATTTTGTCAGATAAAGCAGAGTTTGACCACCAAGAAACACAACTCAGCAGCTGCAGAATCTCTTCACACTCTGGATTTGAAGTTTCTAAAGTAATAAGTTCCCAGTACTTTGGATCAGCTTTCATTCTTTGAATAATGGGCTGGAGCACCTTGCTACCAATGATAAATTCATCTCGTTGCCCAAGCACCAAAAATGTCGGCACTGTAAATGTGAAGCCATAGATCTCAATGTTCAAATCATATATGCACTTAGGCTGTGTAAGGAGGCCACCACACCCTACGAACACCACCCTCTCTGGGACCACAAGAGGCACCAAATCCACACCGGCGGTTCGTACCTTGCTCTCTGCCTCCACACTCAATGTGCACGACATACTCCCAGAGTCCAACATTCCTTTTAGCAGCCAATAATTGAAACTGAGGCATAAAGGAAAGCCCTTTGAACTCTCTGTGACCCCAAAAAAACCACATCACTGTTCTCAGATAATTTTTTTACAACAGTCAGTGTAACTAGAGTGTGCATCTGATGTATTTGTGAGAGTATCATCCACACTGCCCATGCTGCCCCTCTCTTCATACGGGCCCTCTAGTTTAAACTAGGGAACTGGGAGGATGGATTCGGTGTGTGATGAGCAGGCTGAGGACAATCACGTTTAATATGTCCTGAGTCGAAGCAGTTGAGACACAGTCTAAACAGCCTGCAGTGTGAATGTGTTGTATGCTCCTCTGAGCAACAAACTCTGCATGGTGCATTCTGCGGGTGTTTAGAACTACGGGTGTAACTCCCCTATATTGACCAAGTTGTTTTATGGTGAGGGAAGCTGTACACATAGATAGAACTTTATCAACCATCTCTGCCATCTGATGAGGACGTTCGACTTCTGCACTAGAGGAAAACGATGGTTTGGATGGAACTGCATTCTGAAAAGGCTTGGGTTGTGAAGCAACATACTACTGTGAATGCTGATACAAGGACTCTGAAGACAATAAACGATCACATACAACAGCAGTTTGGGGAAAACTGACAGCAAATGGTGCTGCATCAGCTGGCACAGCAGCCCTGGGTGACCGCGCACCAAGCTGAGGAAGACAAGGGAGAACCACAGGGCTTGTATTACATCTACAAGCCCTGTGGTTCTCCCTTGTCCTCCAACAGCCTTGTTCATAGTATCCATCGGCCTCCTGAGGCTTGCTACATCAAAGCGGCTCTGGACTTCAGCAGCAATCCACTCCTCAATAGGTTTCAGCTAAAAGGAAAGAGCTAGACCAGGATCAGGACAATGGTTAATAAACATTGTAATGACTTCATCTCCAGGATCCTCCACTTGCTTCCCCCTTCCTTGCAAACTCTCATCAGCTGCTTCAATAAACTTGTTTAGTCGAATCCAGTAGTCCATAGCTCTCTATCAGCAGGCAGGATGTTATAGAAGTCTCTCATTGGTAAACTGGAGAAGACCAGCTCACCAAAGTTGCGTCTCAGAAAATCAAAAACAGTAGAAATGAACTTGTCACTAGCTGACTGAGGCTGATAACGAAGCAACACCTGAACCACATCTCTGGCTTTCCCAGTCAGTCTGGATGTGATGATCTCACACATTTCCACAGGGTTTGCACATCTTATTCTGGACAGGTGACATCTCATCAAACCCTCTCATTCCTGGATGGAGAATGTGTCTGTGTGGTCACCTTTGAAATATGGTGGTGCTCTGATATCTGACTGAACAAAAACCCTAATTTGTGACTGATCATTCTGGTCGCTGGGTCGGCTGTCAGCAACCGGAGACTGTGCATGGCTTCGCGGATGCAGTTCACTGAGATTTGATGTAATAGCATCCCCAATCTGCTAAGCCAAATCAGCAATCAACCCACTGAGAGGCTCAGTAGAAACAAGTTGGCTAAGTTCAGGCTTTGCTTTCCCAATGGGCGTAGTACTAGCAGCAGGCACAGGTGGAGGGTTCATTACAGACTGGTCAACAGAACATTCATATTCACTAAAAGGCACAGGCCTACCCCTTCCAAATGACAGGTAATGTTGGCCCCTCCCCAAGCTAAAAGTGACCTTGCGTTCCACCCCGTCACTCTTAGGCCCTGTCCCAATACTCACACTTCCACCCTTGTGTCCCTGAATTGGGCGTTCCAGTTGATGGGTTCGAGTGCGTAGTGTGTCCCAATTCTCAAGAGTGGTCCTTAGCCCCGCCCCCTTTGTGCCCTCAATGCACACTTCAACTAAGTGGACTTCGCTGAAGTATATTACTCACAATTCACTGCTGCAGATGACATTCTGAGCAAAAACCAATCACAACCATCAATGTAATCAACCATCAAATCAGAATAATAAGAACTGCGTAAACTTTAGACAGCAAGCCGACAAATAAATTTTTTTTACAGGTTTTCCAGGCTCAACATTGTAAGATACCACTGGCTTCAGAGTGAGTCTGGGCAGTCAGTAGGCCATAACACTGAGGTTACCTTTCAAACAAACACTGGCATGGCGAGAGTCTGGTGTATAAGCCTCCTTCGCTTCCTGCACTTTTTTCTTCTCAAACAATTGCTTGTTGCAGTTTTAAAATATTTTTTTTAGCAACAAGACTGTGAAAACAGCACCGGTTCCCGCCCTTTTTGATGTTGCCGTTACAGTGCAGAGATGCAAGTTGACGATGTAACCCCTACTGTCCCAATTCTCCAATTTTGCATGCTTGTAACCTGCGCACTTCAACCCCTATGTGCACTTGTACACAAGTACACACTTCATAGAGGGGCGTAGGGTGTAGTGTGAGTATTGGCACAGGGCCTTGAAAACACCTCAGTATCATCAGACATTTTCTCAAACTGTAACAGAAGCACACTATTAAAGAGAACACAAATGTATAATAAAAAAAACAGGTGTCAAAATCACAGTGAGACTGCAGATCCTCAAATAGTCCAAAAACCTAAAAACAAATTTGTCTCACAAGAACCCACAAATCTTATTTAGGAAAAACAAAAGGAAACAGCCAATCTTTCTTCAGGCAAAAGGGCAATACAGACGGGCGCACCCTCCCAAGCTCTTTTGTCCCTTTTTTTAAAACAATAAAAAAAATAAACATATGGTTGTCTTTTTTTCCCTTTGTTTTATAAATCAATAAAAAAATAAAAAATATTGTTTTTTTTCTTTTAATTTTGTCTTGTTTTTGTATCTTTCCTTTTTGTAAAATGAGGCGCACAAGACAGATCAGCTGAAATAGCCACTTTGTGCACAGGATACAGCAAATGATCGCCTGCCAGGCAAAGCGCAGGGTGAAGGCGCACAGTGCACCAAAGCAGGCAGAACCAGGCCTCCAAGGTGGGAGAGACAAAGCAGAGCAGCAGCCCTTGCAGCAGCAGAGACTTGATGTTGCAGTGGGTCAATCGTCAAACTTAAAAATCTCCATTAAGTGACCTGTGGTTTCGTAAACAAACCGTCAGCTTTGAAGTAAGGGTATAAAATGCTTTAAGACTGATTGTAAGACAGACCACATGGTGGAGACAGCCTAGCTTTGCTGATCTCTGAGTCTCTCCCAAAGGCCTTTGGTAAATCTTTCTTTCTTTGTATCATTCTTTTTGTATTCAATACAGATTGGAAATCATTGAACTTATTTACCAAATTAAACTTGTGTTCATCTTATTTTCTTGCTCTTCATCTGTTCTTTCTCACGACATCCGGACTGGGGTGAGGTTGAGGCCGCAGGGATATCAGTGATAGAATTATTTTACCTCAACAGTTACAACCGTAAAATAACTTAAATATTTACATTACAGAATCGATTTACATATTACGACGGCGATGATAACAGAAATTAGCTTAATAATCTATAAATAAACTGGATGAATTTAGATAAAAAATAACCAAGACCCACCTGTCCTGCAAGACAACATTACAAAAGGGGAGAGTCTAAGGGGTGCAATTTACAATTTAACAAAACCATACCACAGAAGAAGAAATAAAGAGGAGGGGCTCACGGTCTTAAAGTCACACGTTTTTATTCATAATAGTGGTTTCAAAAGTGTTTACAATCAGGTATAGGAACAATCCAAGTAACAAAAGGCATTCTGTGTAATTATAACAAAACAGAAATACAGCCCAGTTGCATAGACTCTGAACAGCAGCCTGTCTTCTGGACGTATGCCCTCGAGTGCTGGACGAACACAGATGCTTCACGTTCCCGCACTCCGAATGGTCCCTGTAGGGACAGAGTGAGATGGTAACAATGGACCATTCTTCCCTACCCTCGACTTTACGAGCGGCGGTGTGCACTGCTCAGCTTGTGTCTCGTGGTGCATTGCATTCATTTTGTGCAACCCTGTCTAAGAATACAGAGCATGAACACGTACGTGTGTGTGTTCCCCAAAAATATTGTAAGCAAAAAGAAGATGATTGTGATATGAAACATGCATGTGTTCCACTCCCTATACCGGAGACCTTTATGCATAAAACACTTCACTTCTTCGTCTCACAGAAATGTCACACTGGTGTGTGTCTGTCTCGTGCCTGTTCTACCTGTACGCTGAGCATTCCCTGTATGGAGGGTGTGAGATGGTGACCATTGCCATTGCCTCCCTACCCTTGATCTTCTGTGAGGCGGTGTGCACTGCAAGGTGTGTGTCTTGTGGTGCATCGTATTCATACCGTGTAACCCTTTCTAAGAATACAGAGCATGAACACAGGCATATGTTCCACAAAAGCACTGAGCAAATAAAGATGCTTGTGAAATGAATAATGCGTGTGTCCAAACCATCATGTGTGATGTTACCATAACTCATTCATACTGTGTAACCCTTTTTAAGAACAAAGGTTTCGACACACCCGTACTTATGTGCAAGTGGTCCTTTATTGCAAACCAGATGAAACAACCGTTTCCCGCTCCTCACACAAGACACTTCACCGCTTCGTTGCACCAACCACCCTTCTCTAGCTTAACCTTCAGAGTGGCGATGTGTTCTGCTAGGGGTGTTTCTCATGATGCATGACATTCATATTTCCTAAACCTGTTTGTGCAAGTGCTCCTTTATTACAAAAAACAGAAAATGACAGATTCCCCTTTCCCCACACCCAAGACAGTTATTTGTAACACACCTTGAAGTTGAGTTGTACAGAGGCATCGCCCTGGTGTATCTCCAGACGGCGAAGTGCTACAAATGATCCTGCAGCGCTACGCAAATCTCTATGTCCGCTACACACAGGTGTGGAGAAACATGTGTTCCAAGGTTTCGAGCGAGATCACTCTCGTGGAATTCGCAAACCTCACGCTGAGAAGGCATGACATAACCGCGGCACTCCGACCTCGGCGAGGCCCGAGTGTAAGATCCACGCAGCAATAGACGTGTTGAGAGTGTTTCCCCTTCGAGAAGATTGAGCATGCATTGGTGTCGTGATTCCTAGAGTCGCAAGCTCGGCGTTGCCTGATCTCATATGCGAGGTTCCCAGTTCAAGCCTTTTCTCAGGACACACATGGCCCGTATACGTGAACCCCATGAGAGCGTGTTACCAGCTATTCAGATCCCTTGCCTTCCCTGTTAGACCTAGTCCCGATTACACGCTTGATCTTGGCTCTTATTGCAACGCTTCATGCCGCAAGTACCGGTGGAACTTTTTCGGTCAGCCTCGATCATCACATGAGGTTCTTCAGAGACCCAGTAGATTCCCTTGTAGCACAGAACATCATAAGCGAGTCGGAAGGACGCCTTGTGATTGAGAGCCTTGGTGGAGGAGCGTTGCCTTGTTTCGCGGGGCAGTGCGAGATTAATCCCGACCAGCTGATCAGCTGGTGGCGTTCGCCTTTGCTGCCAGTGGAGTGAGGGTATCTATGGCTGAGCTCCCTGACGGCGTGGCCAGCCACGTCACGGTCACGAAAGACGGCCTGTTGTATTTCGTTACACACGCGCTCATGAACAGACAAGGCTCATGTACAGACAAGGCTCTCTCTACACAACAACTAGGACACTGACAAGCACGCTTGCTCCGCGTTGTCGTGGGACCACCTTGAAGGCAAGCCGGAAAACTATGGTCACGTACTCCAAAGGAAAGGGCTTTTGAGCGCCTTACGCAGGGTCTTTGCTGGCTTCTGAGCGAAGGTACCGTGGTACGTATTGCCAAAATATATGTGCCGGAGCTTTTGCGCTAACTCATGTACATGAAGAAGCTGAAACAAAGTCCCGGTACCGTCGACCAGACCTTAGGATTCCGAGACGTTTGGTTCGCACAAGAATACCTGAGCAAAGCCCCGCGAGATAGCAGCGTGCCCGAATTCCCTTACTCTGGGACCCTGACCGAGGGGCTTCACAGTACCATAGATGCCACAGTAAACGACTATTACGGCAGACCGATAGCGCAAGCTCTACATGGCTGCAAGTAAAATTTCAATCCGTGGTGTTCCACACTGTGGGTTTGCGACCTTGATGAGCGTGGAGAAGGTGGCCGAGAACTTGAAGACAAAGAAGAAAAATAACTAGAAGGAGACGGAGAGGAAGAAGAAGACGAAGAAGAATAACAAGAACAAGAAGAAAATAAAGGCGGTCATATCCCTGATCAACCTCAGGCATATGAGGAGAACAAATTGAACAGAAAAAAAAAGAACAGAACAAGGGACTCATATTTTTACGCAAGAGTCGCTGAAAATGACCAGTAACCAAGAGGAGAACCATGAGACTTATACTGTAATCATGAACACAAAGGCAGTTGGGATCATAAAAAGCGAGGTTCCTTCCTGAGAGGTGTGCGTCTTCATAATACCATGTATGTGTATGTACAATAAGCTGAGACACTGTTCGACACAACCAAAGCTCTGTCAGTTTAATTTGGCTCTCGTACTGTGATCATGAATACGAAGGTGGCTGGGATCAGGGCAAGTGATGACTATCTTCAGAGGAGTTCCTCTTCATAATAATATGTATGTATGTATGTAGGTATGTTTGTATGTATATGTACAATAAACCGAGATACTGTTCGACACAACTAAGTCGCAGTCGCTTTATTTTGGTCGTCGCACTGTAATCATAAACACAAAGGTGGTCAGGATCAGGACAACTGATGACCATCTTCAGAGGAGTCTTCATCTCCTTGTACATCAATACTATGTACTGTATGTCTGTTTTTGTATGTATGTACAAATGAGACATTCTTCGACACAACAAAGTTTTAATAACTTTGTTGTTGTCAATAAATGCAGTTGTACATATTTTGACGACATCTAGAACATCAACAGCATCAGCTGTATCAGCCGGCATACTCAGAAGCTATGGCTCAATGTAGATGCTTACTGGTTATGTGTATGTACAGTTCTGTGTAAAAGGGGTGTCTTACTTCTGTGATTCATGCTCGCATCTGTCACTGGCTCCACTAAGATGACTTCATTGAACCTGATCGGCTGATTGTGTACCCGTACTTGAAAGGGTCTGTAGGGTCGAACCGTTCCATTCTTTATGACTACCAGAGCCCCAAGCATGTCTAATCTGAACCCATTTCTATACAGGTCCTTCTCAAAATATTAGCATATTGTGATAAAGTTCATTATTTTCCATAATGTCATGATGAAAATTTAACATTCATATATTTTAGATTCATTGCACACTAACTGAAATATTTCAGG
>JAHUTJ010026316.1:0-16931 GCA_036250325.1 Characodon lateralis | reverse complement strand
TTTATCCAATTTGAATAAATAACTGAATCTGACTGCACTGTTCAATGGTTAGGATTAATTGGAATGTATGTACCTGACTTTTGTGAAGTGCCTTGTGACAACATGTGTTGTGAATTGCTGCTATATAAATAAACTGAATTGAATTGAATTAAATTAAATGTAGGAGTCATATAGACGACATATAAATTCAAATTAAGCACTCTACAAAGTACATAAACAGAGAAAAATATGATTGGGTGACTTGTGCAAAACTGAATTGGGTGCCACGTCTGCTACAGAAAACCTCGTTCTTTATGTTGTAAATAAAAACATACCGTAGATCATGTTTCATGCTCAGTCATGGTAGGGCTAGCTGGTTCTCATGTTTGGCAGTTGTGGTAGTTGATCTCAGAGGTTTTTGCCACAATATAAAGTTAGTACTTCAAAATTACATGCGGTCAGTCCCTGCTGCTTTAGTATTGTTCATGACCTGCTTCCATTTGTTTTTGTTGTCAAATTATATAGAAAACTACCGGGGCTCTCAACATATGTTTTGGTGTGGGTTTCTGCAGCTGTGCAGAGTACAAGTCAAACTGCCCAATGAACAAATGTGATTAAGAACACTGACAAGAGTCCAAACTTTGAGCGTATTAACAATACTAAGCAAAAGTCTGCTCTTCAGACTAATCCGTACTAACTCTCGGAGTCACATGCACGAAATGTACAATTATTTTTTGTTTTAAAGGTGAAATTTGTCCAGCTAAATTACAACTGTCACAAAAACAATTTTGGTGGTCTTTGAAAATCTTAGTAAATCAGGGAACGATGCACATTTTTTCTGGGAATGCACACAGAGATTGCTGTTTTAACGATGCTAGCAAACCATGCTAAATAAAGAATGTATTAAATTTCAACTGTGTAATCATTTTGTGTTTTTCTTAAAATAACAGTAAAAGCCTGTTTTACTGTGACTCAACTCTTAAAATAGTGACGTAATATCTCTGCTTCTTTTCTAATTAATGATTACTCACAGCAGGAAGGCTGGAAAAGATATTTTCAAACCTCTTTTATCTTCTTACAATACAGTTCTTAGTAGAGTGGATAGACATGGTAAGAACAAATTATCTATTTGTAACCATCTAGGGGTTTTGAGGAAAACTTGATTTTGGCTTCACGATTGTGTCATAATAAATCTGTTTTTTCTACACTTACCATTGGTACAACCTTAGCACCTAATAAATACATTTATAACATCAAATCCCCATTAACCAAAAGCTGACAAAAGGTGTACTTTCTTTTTACATTTCTACTTTTGCAGGTTTAAATAGAGCCATAGAACCAAACTGTATGTTTATTTCCTGTGCTTTTTTTTGCGCAGTGTTTTAAAATTGAGTCTTAAAATATATTTTTCTATGTCTGGTGCAGTGAATTAATGTCTGTATTTGTCTGTGAGACCAAAAGAATTCAGACAAGGTGACAGTTTTCATGCTACCCTGCAGGTTTATGCGTGTGGAAAAAAAATGACTGGATGACCAGAGAGCTGCGTGAGCTGAATGTCACACCCATCAAAGTGCACAGGTAATGATGCAGTGGCATTGCTATAAGCCGATAACCTGGATGTCCACTTACCTGTTCTCTCTCTCTCTCTCTCTCTCTCTCTCTCTCTCTCTCTCTCTCTCTCACACACACACACACACACACACACACAGGTCTGCACTGTGTCCCTCGGGCTGCCTTTCACACGAACATCTTTTTGCAGGACCCAGTCGAGCGTGCTAGTGTGACACAACTCTCAGGCTTTACTGATGAGAAAAAAAGAGAGGGAAGTGTGGTGATGGTGGTGTTAAAGGTTAAGGGTGGCAAATGCAGAGGCATTGGTACTGCAAAAATTGTTCAATGGCATTTATGTTTCATCTGATACTTTCACTGTAGAGCTTAGGATCAGCCTGAATATTTTTTATATCTTGAAACTATTCAAAAAATACATGTTTTTGTTATTAAGTATGAATTTCTATTTATGTGACAATTAGAGGATAAAATGGCTGATTTTAGCAAGTAAAAACAACTCTCTGTGGGATTCACAATTACAGTAGCTGGTATATAAGTGTCTACACTTTCACAATAGTCATGAGGGCGCGTTTCTTTAATGTATACCAAGGTTTTAAAATGTTAAATTTTTTATACCACAAGCATTATATGACATTATATTATTCAAATGATCCTGAATCCTGAAGGAGAATATCTAGCTTTGAACCTCTGACCTTAAGGTCAAGAACATTTGGATTATGCAACTTGAATATAATCCAAAGTCCACCTCTAAATGCCTCAAACAAAACCAAATGTAGGTTTAGGAGTGGGCTAGTTCAAGTTCAGACTAGAATCTGATTAAAATGCTGTGGTACTGTGTAAGCTTTAACTGACCATTCATGCTCAAAAACCCCCAGTGTGGTTGAATTACAACAAACAGAATTCCTCCTCAGCAGTGTAAAAGACTCACTGCCAGTTAAGGTTGATGGGAGTGACAAAACCAGGTATTAGATTTAGGGGCAATTACCTTTATTATATAGAACCAGGTTGGTTTGGATTACTTTTTTACTAAATAAATGAATTCATCATTTCAAATTGTGACAGGAATGCAAAAACAAGAATATGTAAGTGAGCAAATACTTTTTCACATCACGATCACTTCAAATAAATACAAACTATTCCTAAAATTCTATACTGAGTCACCTACTCATGTAATTTTATTACAACCTTATTCCAATCAACACACAGTGGAAATGTTGTACAATAAACGACTGGCACACACAGCAGCATTTTTTCCCTTAAATAAAAATGTCAGTGACATGCTTTACATGTGTATTTGCACATATTTTACCACTGGCAAAGGGTAAAATCCCTGACAAGTGGCCCGGAGAGGAAATGTCAGTCCAAAATTAATCGTGTGTTTTTCACAAAGGCTCACAGTGGTGAGAAGGAATAAGAAAGGAGACCTGTGTACCACAGCGAGTGGACGTTCCCCATGAAATGACTGGATTCAGCTGGCAACAATTACTCTCTTGTGCTCTCTCACTGTGCTCAGCTATCACAGAAGGGTCAGTGGCAGCTGTAATTATTATACCTCGGCCCTTTCTTCTCAGTACCACTTTAGATCGTTATTGTTGCTTTCTACAGAGGAATTGTTCACATCTCAATGGTTATGTCACAGCGGGGTCGCATTACCTTATATGTTACTTTGCATGTGAGTAGTACCCTATAAGATGTATTATGCTGCAGCGACAACAAACTGCCTTATGCAGTGCGATTTTTTTTTTTGTACAAGTTAGTTTAATGAAATGTATCCCTTAAGTTTTAATTGACTACATATAGAGGGTCGATAATGTAAACGGTTTCAAGTGTTTTAGTACCATTTGTAGTCACCAGTCATAAAGCACAAGATATGTTGTTATTACTGTCTTCAAACTCAAGTTCTATTAGTCGTTTCAGTCCTGCCTGTGGTACGACTAAATGAGCCTTCCAGTTGGTTAACCGGGCTGAAAACATTGCTCATTAAGGTAAACAAGATTGTACTTTCTTCTATCTCCCATATGACTCTGGTCACAACCAAATTAAGGCAGCCATTTGCATAAGCGAGATGGATTGGATTGAAAGAAAACACTTTTTCTCTGGAAAGTATGTGCACTGTGAGATAGAGTGCGGGAATCTCAGATGTAATGCCGCGGCCCATTATATAGGCTGTGATTCATAATTTTTTCATTCAGTGAATTCCTGTGATAAGTTTTAAGTGTTCATAGCTTTAGAAAAAAAAGTGTCTGTCTGATTAAAGCAGGCAGTGTTTGACTGTATAATGAAAATGCATTTTCTGTTCAGATTCTTAATTGTAATCACACTGGAAACACCTGGAACATTTCTTTTTCTCTTGAAAATTGCATTTCCTATTACTGCATTGGACCATAATTATGCTTAATGTAAATGTTTGGAAAAAAAATCTGTTTTCTTAGTGTAGATTTATGATCAGTCCCGCTGCACCAGCAGTTAAAATCCTACCACACAATGAAAAAATACAAGCAGAATTCAGAAACATTTTTTGATCTGAGGTTAGCTCTATTTCTAAAGAAAATTTAATTAAATTAGTTCTTTGCAGATCTGTGAAGGGAAATATGTCGCTGAATGTAGAATGCCAAGGACAACATATATGTCCTGTAATTCAAACATTGCTTTTAGGAGAGGTTATTTCAGCAAAGGTCTGCCAAAAGGCCAAAATTATTTAGTCCCATTGAACTTGTTCGATATTTTTTCATTTTTGTCATTGTGTTTTAGCCTCAAACTTTAATGTATTTACTGGAATTCTGTGTCACAGACCAACACAGAGTAGTATACTCTGTATAGTATATATATGCTGTTTTTGTCAGTCAGTCATTTTCTACTGCTTCTTCCGTAGTGGGTCGTGAGGAAGCTGGTGCCTATCTCCAGCAGTCTATGGGCAGGAGGCGGGGTACACCCTGGACAGGTCGCCATTCCAGGGCAACACAGACACACAGGACAAACAACCACACACACACTCATTCACACCTAAGGGCAATGTAGAGAAACCAGTTAACCTCACAGTGATGTTTTTGGACTGTGGGAGGAAGTCAGAGTACCCTGAGAGAACCCATGCATGCACGGGGACAATAATCAAACTTCATGCAGAAAGACCCCTGGCCAGGAGATGAACCCAGGACCTTCTTGCTGCAAGGCAACAGTGCTACCAACTGCACGACCGTGCAGCCCTGTCGTTTTTGTTTTTTATGAAAAACAATCTGAAAAATTCACTCTGCACTTATATTCAGTCCCCCACGAGATATGAACCATTTTATTTTAGCCCTGTCTGTATGTTTACTATTGTTTGCTGGAAGTTGAACCTCCACCCTAACCTAGCTTAGGTCTTCTGTAACAGGTTTTCTTCCTATATCGCCCTGTATTCAGCTCCATCCATCTTCACATCAACTCTGACCACCTTTCCTGTCCATGTTTAAACAAAAGTATCCCTACATCATCATGCTGCTTCCACCAGGATTTTTTTTCCAGTGGCTTCAATCTCATGTTACTTTTACAATGCACATAGGTTTTTGGGTGTAGGTTAACACACATGTCCTTATACATACTAGTTCATACCAATTGTATCTCATTTAAACCATAGCATTCCACAGAGAATTATACAATTTTTTTAAGCTGACAAATAAAGTGGTTTCTCCTGAGGAAATTAATGCAATTTTGTGTACTGGTTGCCAGTTGAGAGATTTATTATCTAAATGAGCAAAGGATCTCAGCAGACCTCCTCAAACTGTTATTTGTTATTCTTCCTCTGTCCTGACGTTTGGTTTATCTGCTGTGTCTTTGTTGGCGCCACCCTCAGAATAGGAGCACATGTTCAGTGCAGTCACACAATCAGTGCCAGTAGGTGGGACCTGATCCAGATTAAACTGGTAATTCAGCATGAATTCAACATGAGAAGATTACAACCGCATTGCTACTGGAACATTACATTATTCTCTTTCCTAATGTCACTGTAAATAAAGCTTAAAATAAGATTATTTTACCCCTCAGTTGTTCTCTCTCTTCTAGTATCTGAGCTGCCTTACTCACAGCAAGGTTTGTTTGTGTTCTAAAACAGCATCTCAATTTATGTCACTGAGTATAGGCCAAGCAGCCTGGGGTGCTCTGTGTGTGTGCTCTTTCCCTGTGGTGAAATTGCTGTCAACACTTTACTCCACCTTTCAGCATTGACAGAATGTAGCATTTGGTCTGGCACTGTCCACTCTGAACCAGTACCTCCCACTGAGAGAACACCAAATAACTCCTGGTTTGCTGTCTTTAGATCTCCCGTGAGAAAATTGTTGTGGTTTTTCTACACATTGTGCAGGTCTTTCAATTGCATGCTGTCTTTCATTTTATCTCTCACAACTAGTTGGCTTGACTGCATAAAACCAGTTGTCCGAGGAGTTCTTTCAAGCTAATGTGAAGTTCCCGTGTACTGTAAAGCGCGACTTCTGTTGTTTCTGCATGTCAAAGGTTCTAGATTTTAGTTTTTAAAGATTGTGTCGTTAATATGTGTGAATGTCATTATAACCACCCACTGGCCAGTCATGGAAATTTTATCATGCATTTCTAGTACAAAACCCTTTACCATCTTTACCATAGAAGTAAAATGTTTACTCTGACAATAATAATCTCTTACTATAATGTAAACAGAAATAGCAAAGTACCTTCCCATTATACATATTTTTCTCATAAAAAAACTGTAATCTATAGTTTGATGTACAAATGCATTATGAAAGGCATTGTTACTAATTACACTTAGCAAGTATTGAAATATAATGTAAAAACCACATGAAATGCAATGTAAGTTGAAAGCTTTATATTTTTATATGATATATGGACATTAAGCTGCACATGGTTACATGGTTTTTAGGGCTGTTGCTACTCTGGCTACTCTGACTTAGACTCACAGTTAAAAAATATGACTTAGTTTAACTGTTCTCTCTAAATTGCCCTCAGGCATGAGTGTGTGTATGTATGTGCTAGGTGTTTGTTCTGAATATCTCTTTGTTGGGCTGTGATGGACTGGGAACCTGTCCAGGGTGTACCATTGATTTATGGAGATAGACACAAGCCCCCCATGACCCTGCATGGATAATATAAGATGCAGACAATAGATTGACATATGATATTAGCATGTTGATATTATGCCACTGACAAATGATGACACAACAGCTTCTTGAAGTGATACTGTTATTGTGCAATGAAACATTTTAAAAACTACTGTCAGTAACTCTGAATATAGGATTATAGGAATAAGAGTAGAGATAGGAGTAAAATCTAATAGGATTTTGGCCTTATAGCCTTATACAAAGGCCTGAGCCATTAATATGGTGATGACTTTGTATAAGCAACCTGTATGATTTTGTGGCTTTGACATGTGTGAGGCTAAAGAGCAACATTGATTCAGACCATTAGTGAGATAATGTAGACAGCTGTCAAGGAGACTAGGATGGATAGAAAAAGAATGAGCAGAAGAGAGTGATCTTCACTTCACGTAACACCCCAACCCCCTCCCTCTGGAGACAGTGAAAGTGTTGTCATGAATAATGCATTAGGTCTTAATTTATGGCCAAACTTTAAATAGTGCTGAAACAGGCTGTACAGCCATATGAAAATCTATCTTGTTGCATTATATGGTTAGCTGGTAAGCTTTAAAACCCACTTGCCAAAGTGTAATTAAACAACATACTACTGTTTATTGTTGAAAACCGTAGAATTGTAGATACATATAAATTTATCTGGATAGAACATAGCCTAACAAATTATATTACTGGAGCCTTTAACACAAACAGCATCAAGATATTAACTTAAAGTTAATAGTATCTCTTTTAACGTTTGTTTCAAGCTCATGATTCACACCTCCCTCCTGAAAGTTTTTTTTTTTTACTTGTCAGCTTATGGAAACTTTTATGACTGGGGGCCTTGGAGCATGGAGAAACGAAGATGTGATATGTGGTGCGTGAAAAACAGCAACAGGGAGCTGATTGCAGTCTGTGCAGCCTACCTTCACCCATCTTCGGCTCCTCTCCTCCATGGTAATGAGGCGATGAATGGCAGCATGTCTACAGGGAAGGCAGACGGAGACATGCAGCTGGAGACTCCTACGCATGAGGCATAGGAACATATATCTATCTATCCATTCAGATCACCTAAGGGTTGTGACGTTAATAGCAAAAGGGGTGGATGTAGGTACGCCACGTTAGTGAAAGTTGTTGTCTTCACATGTGGCAGTTTTTTAAAGAACAAAGAGAAACTGTCTATTTTGAATACTGAAGCTGTGTTTCGGTGTTGATGCTTCCATAAGACGAAACTGGTTAATGGTTCCCATATTGTAGTAATGTGAGGGTCCAAAAGAACTTTTTTAAAAACACAAGATCTTATTTACCCAACACCTGAACCAATGTAAAATAATACATTCTGGCAGAACCTTAAATAAATTAAGTGCCAAGATGACTTCTTATGAGTAATCTGTTTTCCTGAACTTCACTAGAAATACACTATACTGCTAAAAGTATTCACATGTCTACAGATACAATATGAACTAGTGACAACCAATTCTTAATCCACAGGGTTTAATATATTGTTGGCCCAAACTTTGCAGCTAATTGTAGCTTCTTCTACAGAGGTTAGGATTGTGTTTATAGAAAAGTGATCATTCTTCCAGAATTACACTTGAGAGGTCTGACATTGGTGTTGGACGAGAAGCCCTGGCTCACATAACCTCTCTAATTCATCCCCAAAGGGAAGGCTAGTTAGTTTCTTTCGTCCAAACTCACTCATCCATGTCTTTATGGACCTTCTTTGGTGCACATGTAGGAACAGGAAGGGACAATCCCCAAACCTAGTTAAAAATGTCTTAGTATGCTGAAGCATTAAGAGTTGCTTTCGCTGAAACTAAGGGTTACACCCAGCTACTAAAAAACAGACCCACACCATCATCGCCTCTGCACCAAACTTAACATTTGACACAATGCAGTCAGGCAAGGGTTGTTTGTTTGATAACTTTGAAACCCATACCTGACCATTGAATTGAGAGGCATGATGTGTTACTACAGGGGTTCTCGACTGATCTAGAGTTTTGTGCTGTGCTGTGTTTCACAACTCTGCATTTGATGCTTTGCATCAGACGGTTGATGACCTCTGCACATTATTCAAATCAACATCAGCTGACCCCATGATTTTACGTTGCTTAACAGTTGGTGGCTAAGTTCCTGTCATTCCTAACTGTGATTGCTTTATTGTGATGATCTTCAAACAAGCACTTCATAATTTGTACAGCAGAAAAAGATAAGATGCCTACCAAATCATAACATCAAATCACATGACAAATCTGTCCCACTAGGAGAAAAATACTCATCTTTATTACAAGCTCTTTTGAATAAATATTGCATCAAAAGTTACACCCACCATAAATAAAACTTTTAAAAAGTCTATACTCTATACACAGCTTCGCTTCCCCCCTTCTGCCTCCAAAACGTATTAAAAACAGAGGATTCTCTGAGGGGAAACATGTGATGTCAAAGAATTTTTTTAAGGGTGTGAAGCAGTTCATCTGAAATGCTTCATAAAATTACCCCCCCCCCAACCCCCCCGCAGTGAAAGATGTCTGAAAGACTGTACACAGCTTGCTGCATTTGGAAATCTATCCCCTGTGGGCTTTTTTGCCACTCCTAAATCCCTCAGTTACTTTCATTGTTTGTGTTTGTGTTAATATTTCATAGAGGTGTTTCAATATTTATTCATCTTTGCTTTCTCCACATAGATAACTATTCCACTAACTCCCTTGGATCATACATTTTAATGTTCTGAGCAATCACATCCCCCAAGCAGTGCGTGCAAGTTTTTCTACCCCTCCTTTTGCAATACAAGCATCTTCATTAATAAAACATTATAAATGCCTATGCCAAGAATCACTCCTTTTCAACAGTGTTCAATGCATATGCTGCCATAAGTGCTCTTATTATTGTAAATAAAAGCAACTTAAATGCTCTCATACTGTAATTGACTAATCAGTTATTTGTATTTTATGTTATTCTGAAAATGGCATGCAACTTTATACATAGCAATCAATTAAAAATCCAAAGTAAACAAGTAGAATGATTGACCTTGCATAAACAAATGACTACCATGGGAAATATGTCATTATGTAATAAATAGGAAATATCTATAAGAAACTACTCTGGATTTCACCTTTCCTCCACTCCACAGAGAGGCAACAGCATGCTCAACATTGCCTTGTTGTGCATTATAACCTATAGAAAGACCCATGAAAGAGCTCTTCCTCATTTTTGTTGTTGGTCTCTGCCCTGTGTCTTTCAATGTGAGTACACTTTACTTTATTAATACACTGCCTGGCCAAAAAAATAGTCGCCACCTGGATTTAACTAAGCAAATGGGTACGAGCCTCCCATGGGATAATTACTGTATGTGTGATTATGTTTCAGCTGGCAACAAGTTATTTAACCCCAACTGCTGCAATGAGTTGCTTCTCATTTATTAAACAACCATGTCGAAAGATACATCCCGTGGTCATGGAAAAGATGTCAGTCTGTTTCAGAAGGGTCAAATCATTGGCATGCATCAAGCAGAGAAAACATCTAAGGAGGTTGCAGAAACTACCAAAACTGGGTTAAGAACTCTCCAACGCATTATTAAAAAGTGGAAGGATAGTGAAGACCCATCGTCTTCAAGGAAGAAGAACTGTGGCCGGAAAAAAATCCTGAATGATTGTGATCGGCGATCACTTAAACGTTTGGTGAAATCAAATCAAAGAAAAACAATAGTAGAACTCCGGGCGTTTAATAATGAAAGTAAGATCATTTCCAAATGTACACAATGCAAAGGGAATTCAAAGGATTGGGACTGAACAGCTGTGTAGCCTTAAGAAAACCACTAATCAGTGAGGGTAACCAGAAAAAAGGCTTCAATTTGCTAGGGAGCATAAAGATTGGACTCTGGAGCAATGGAAGAAGGTCATATGGTCTGATGAGTCCAGATTTACCCTGTTCCAGAGTGATGGGTGCATCAGGGTAAGAAGANAGAGAGGCAGGTGAAGTGATGCACCCATCATGCCTAGTGCCTACTGTACAAGCCTGTGGGGGCAGTGCTATGATCTGGGGTTGCTGCAGTTGGTCAGGTCTGGGTTCAGCAACAGTATGTGTTCAAAAAATGAGGTCTGCTGTATATACTGCATGACCAGGTTATTCCATCAATGGATATTTTCCTCCCTGATGGCACGGGCATATTCCAAGATGACAATGCCAGGATTCATCGGGCTCGAATTGTGAAAGAGTGGTTCAGGGAGCATGAGACATCATTCTCACACAAGGATTGGCCACCAAAGAGTCCAGACCTTAACCCCTTTGAGAATTTTTGGGATCTGCTGGAAAAGGCTTTGCACAGCGGTGAGACTCTACCATCATCAATGCAAGATCTTGGTGAAATATTAATGCAACACTGGGTGGAAGTAAATCTTGTGACATTACAGAAGCTTATCGAAGCAATGCCACAGTGAATGCGTGCCATAATCAAAGCAAAAGGCGATCCAACGACCGTGACCTTTTTCTTTGGTGGCGACTTTTTATTTGGCCAGGCAGTCTAGTTATAAGACCATCTATACAACTCTATAAGACCATCTATACAACTAAAGATGAATTATCTCATGCTTACAGGACAAAAGAAAATTACATCCACACTATGTGCACTTGCACCATTGGGAATTATCAGTATAGTTGACTATGGAGCTGAATAGTTCTAAAAATATGTGCAGTACTACGCACATTTTAAATCATACGTTAAAACATCTTAAAAAATTTTGAGGAAGTTGGAGAGAGATGATCTGCACAGAGTAACGCATGCCCCCCTCCCCCCACATGTTGCTGCATATTGCCAGTCAGCTGGCTGAGAGAAACCTAGCACACTCTTGTCTTGTTTACAAGAATTACAAATACACGTTTGCACATTTTTCCAGTTGAAAAAAATTATATTCATGGTACTAAAGGGACACCACTCACTACTTAAGCCTGATTAATTAACTAGCTGACATCAGCTTGCTCTGCCTGTGCTACTCTATAAAAATCAGAATAGCAAAAAGTCCTAATATTCCATGCAATATTAATATAAGCAATATATTTTTGCTTAGGTCTATTAACTAAAATTAAAACAACAAATCAAAGTTAGATAACATTATGACTCTAAAAATCAATAAGTAATTATTCCTCTCTTTTCCCACTAGCAAAGGATTACCTTGTGGTTGTTGATTTCTGTAAAACACACCTGGCTGTTTGTTGCTGAAATCTGTCACAACCAAACACCCCAGCAGCACATATTACAACAGAGCTTTGCTTTCTCGTCAATATTTAACTTTATTGCCTTCATACAGAAAATGGCTTGTGGGATCTAAATTTTTCATACTGTTTAAAAGCTCACACTAGCATGTTTCACTAAAGTTTACATCCAAATACTGCAGAACAAGAATTTTTATGATAAATAATTAAGCGTTTTTTAGTTTAGGGAGTGCAGGCACATCTGTTATAAAAGAGGCTTAAAAAGAACTGTCTCAAATGCATTATTCTTTGCCAGACTGAACTGAACATTGAAGTTTAAATAATGGAAATTGGACAAATTTTAAATTAGGTCTTAATAGGTAAGGAAAAATACCTGCCCATTCTAAATGAATGGTTGTCAAGTTCTCCCAAGAACCCCTTTGATCACCATGCTTATTAAATCTTTTTAAAAAATCTACATCACAGTGACAAGCTTATTGTTAAGAATTAATCCTTTTAATGCCTAAGCACTAATCATGCAGGAAGCTTTTGACATAAATGGTCACTTTCTTGACAAAGTGGTTACGGGATATGTGAAAGGGAGCTGATTGTAAAATATCTAAACCTTGAAGAGTTTAAATCAAAAGGAGCCCAGTCGTGTGTATTTCTACAGGGTTCACCTTGTCGTATTTCCATGGCCATTAGAGAAAGGCTGTCAGAGATGCTGCATGCTGTAAAAACTTAAGGAAATGGCCAGTTTGAAAGTCTTAGAGAAGGACAGACCCTTAGTGACTCCAGGGGTACAGAGCTGCTTCCTACATACATGTTCCTATTTCTTGTATACGACTCTTGGGCTGCATGGTGGCGGATGTTATTAATACTGTTGTCTTACAGTGAGACAATCCTCAGTATGAATCACTTGTGCCTTACTGTGTGAAGTTTGCATGTTTGTTTCCTGTATGCATGGGTTTTGCCCAGAAACCTCCTGCAGACTAAAACATGCCTGTTAGTTTAACTGCCATCTCTGAATAGCCATTGGGTTTGAATCTGTGCATGCATGTTTTGTTCCCCCCTTCATGGACCGGTTCAGGGTGTACCCTGCCTCTCATTCATTGACCCCGCGCTCATAAGGTTAAAAGACAGAAATTCTTAAAGGCTTAAAATCAAACTTCTTAAGGTGTGAACAGCTTAAGAAGTTACGGTGTTCACTGAATGAGGTATCCAAGGATATTAATGGGAAGTTGACCTGAAGGAAACAATGAGTTAAAAAAGGTGCACAAACAGCAGGGATTACTTTAGCCTTAAGACAATTGTGAAACAAGAAGCGGACTATGAATGGAGTCAGTGCTTCACTTTTTATTAGGCTGACATTTTAGGTTTAGCTATAAGCCAAATAAAAAAATATTAGAAAGGCTAGAAATATCTCATTGTGTATGCAATAAAGTGCAGTCCTATACTATATATGAGTTTCACTTTTTAGTTATGTCACTGGAATTAATACAATATATTTTCAATGATATTCTAAGCATTATTTGAGTGTCTTAAAAATATTTATGAGACTTAAAACATTTTATCAGTTTTTTTTTTTTCTTATGTGCATAAAATAACAACAAAGATCTGAGGCTTTACTAAACCTCTGCTAAAACTTTTCAATCAAAAGGTTTTTACATTCATTGGTACATGGTTAAAGTAACTATTTGAATATTTTCCATTTCTTTTCATGACAAAAGGCAAAAGCATTTGGAAAAATTAAAGCATTGTAATAGTTTGTCTGATGATTTATTTAAACACCATCAGTATTTTTTTATCTATTTAAATCATTTTGCACTTAGCCCACTGCAGAACAAATAGACGAACCATCTTAATAAAAAATAGTCAACAGTTTTTTACTCCATGTGAGCCCGTAATTAACCAAAAGTTCAAACCAATCAAACAGAAACCCAGAGGAAAAAAAAGGACATTAATATTTCAATTTTTCTCCTATTAATTTAATCACATTTCATATGCTGATTTGAATTGGCCATGCTCCACCACTCAGAGTTGACTCTAATCCCAATCTAATTACTAATTATACGGTTGGAGGTTGATTGGACCAATCCTCGCAGCCAAGGCCAAATTGACTCCCTCTGATGTCGAGCACCTTTCATGTGTGATGTCTCCCAGGTTTTGAGGAAGGTGTGTGTGTCTGTGCATGCGTGTACACAAGAGTGAGCATTTTGAGAGCACATGAGTATGCGTTTGCATGTCTGTGTTTTAATCAAATATCTATTTAGCACCCTCAGTCAATAAAAATGTTTTCCAACTGCTTGTAGCTGAGTAAAAATTTAAACAAACTAACAGATCTGAAACCAAGATGTTGCTATAAAATGAGAAAAAAACATATTTTTTGGGGTTTGGTAATGCTGCCTGGATTTTCCACCAAAAAATTATTAATACTAATTATAAAATTTATATAAAATTAATTGAATGAATACAATATTCAAAAACATCCTGGCAATGTTATGACACAGAGCCTTTCCTCCTACACCTGATATGTAGTGTGGAGTATTTCTGGATTGTCTCTGAGTACATGCTAATACATTATAATTCAACTCACCACAATTCAGTTCAAATCATTATGTTTTGATTTAGCTAAACAGGACACATATTGATTTCATATGATGTGACATAATAAATTGGAATAAGATAAGGGAATGATTATTTGCAACTAAATGAGAAAAACTATTATATTATTTCCAAAACGTATTTTAAGTAAAAAAGCTTTGTAATATAATTCCATTATAGTGAGCCTCACTGAAATATGGAAAAAACTGGCATGCAACAAATGTGCTTCTCAGCCATTCAGTGACTGAACAGTGAGCAGAAAAATGCATTTTCTAGATAATGAATAAAGTAATAAAACAAAAGGCAAAAACAAAAAAAGAAATCCCTTATTTATGTCAAATTCTTAATGGCAAGTCTAAATAGTACAGAGTAAAATATCACATTGATAAGCATGGTATTTAAACCACATGCCAAACAAGAAGTTGTATCGTCAGGAATAATAGTTGGTTCACATGATCAGGGGAGAAACAAACCTAGCTGAATAGGTGAGGTCTAAAAGTCTTTTTTAGTTTATTTTATCATATGCTGCAGTTCACTTCCGAAACAGCAGAGGTCATGACTGAGAAAATATTGCCACTTTGCCACTGGTAGAAAAAATAGAACAAGTCTTAAAGCTGTTCACAAACATAACTTTCTTCTTTCCTCTGACAAATTGGATTTTATCAATACAAACATTTAAAAAAGAATACCTATCAGTTTTTTTTCTAACAGTTTGAATCCATATAAATTGGTTAACTCTAAATAAATTTTCAACCATGACATTTTCTGATAAAAAAAATAAGACAGTCATCTCTCAAAAGATATTAAAACAATGTGAAAAGAGTGTCAATTGGAAAAAAAAATCCCTGTTTTTAATTACATTTTAATGGAAAATTGCATATAAAAAATTATTTATGCATTTCTCAATAACAAAATAAAAAATCTTTATTGTCATGTCTCCACTGAAAATCTAACAATTCTCTCTTTGCTGATAAACTCCAAGTATTTGAGGTCGGAAGGCCACCTTACCATCACCCTAATCATTAGCTCGCTCCACAGATGCTCTATCAGTTTTACGTCTGGATTCTGGCTGGTTCATTTCAAAATGTTAATATAACTTCCATTTAGAAGAAACAGGTTGGCAAAATTAAAGATTGATTAAAATCTAAATCTGCCAGCCATATGAATAGTTCTGGGCTTAGCTGAAAGCAATAAAGGTGTGGTTTGAGGCACAACCTACCTAATGATGGTTTGAACTTATTGAGCCTGTGAATGTTTATGTGTGGCACATAGCAGTGTGTATATTTAAAAAGGTCACCTGAATTACTTGTAGAACCTTGAGTCGTGAGAGCTCTGACCAGGCAATAATGAATGGCATCACACTGGGACTAAAAGACACCAGAAAACCGGCGAGGAGTGACCAGAATATTTTATTTCCTCTTAACAAGTTTTCACTGGAAATACTGTGACCAGGATACAACAGCAAATGTGTGGGCAGCTGCTCTCAGTATGCCACTTGAAAACACAAAGGATGGAATCTGCAGTTTTCTCTGTAAAGAAGATATATGTTTTCATTTCTGTTTATATGCAGGAACCTTCTGAAAAAGGCTTTCTGTTCTTTTGATTTTCAGCTATGACATGGTTAGTATTTTGAGTTTTCTTCTGACAAATCCTGTGTTTTAGGAAGCTATAATATCTGTAATCAAGCGAACTTCAAATTACATTCATTAACTCGATAATGGTATAGATTCGAAGCTGCTGTAATGGAGGCTTTACATGCAAACACTTTTGGTCCAGTATAATTAAGTTCTCTTTTTTATCTGACACATGCATTGCTTAGACCACATCGGATCAGAATTACATTTTGCAACTTGTATTAAAATATAATTAACAAGTAAATAAAGTGAAAGAAACTGATGTCTACAACTGTGGGAGAGTACGGAAGGTGAGAAAAGCTGGTTGCCATAGCCTTGACTGCAGCCACAGAAATTCTCAGTTTTGATGCTGGTTTTGGAAACAAACAATAAAACTTTCAAGTACATTTCATCTCTAGGTTTGTTTCTCCTTATTTCAAATTTTCCAAATGTGCTTGCTGTAAAATGTGTTGTTGATACCATCGTTTGATAAAACTATGTATATGGATTCTTTATCACTTTATTCCCTGCAGTTGCTGCCGTGTGGCAATGTGTGAAATGAAAAATACTGCCACAGGAAACTGTCGGTAGGGATTTTTGACAACCTGTGCTGGGGCTGTTTCCAGCAGATCTTGGTCTTGTTAATGACTCCACCACACAATGGGCTTGATTTAAATCAACCCTTATCTAAGTATCTAACCTGATTATTAAATAGCTTAATATTACTAGCACTAATTAAAAACATTCTCTCATTATTTATTCTGCGAGTTTTAACTTAGAGAAACATTTTTTTTGGAAGCTTTTGTTTTTTTTTTTTTTATCAAAAATGCGATATATATATATATATATATATATATATATATATATATATATATATATATATATA
>JAHUTJ010026315.1:0-16938 GCA_036250325.1 Characodon lateralis | reverse complement strand
TTGTATATGTCATTCCCAAGACGAATTGACGCTGTATTGGCCGCAAAAGGAGGCCCTACACCATACTAATAAATTATTGTGGTCTAAAACCAGGTGTTTCAGTTTCATTGTCCAACCCCTGTAGCTGTATGTTTAGAGTACAAGAAGAGTATTCCAGTAAGGGAAGAGTATTCCAACAGCATAAGCTACTTATGGCTTTTTTTTCAAAAGTAATTTCCTTCTTGCCACTTTTCCATAAAGACTGGATTTGTAGAGTGCATGACTAATAGTTGCTATTCCAATATATTTTCCAACCTGAGCTTTGGTTCTCTGCAGCTCCTCTAAAGTTACCACGGATCTCTTTGATGCTTCTTTAATTGAAGCTTTTCTTACCATGCCAGTTTAGGTAGATAGCATTGCTTGCTACTTTTGCCATCATTTTGCCACACACCATCCAGATTATGGGTTGGATGCCGCTCTATGAGATGTTCAAAGCCTAGAATACTGTGCTTTTATAACCTGTGCCACATATACAGGCTTCACTTTCTGTTTTTTTTTTTTTGTTTGTTAGAGGGGTTGACAGGAGGTGTGTGCAGACTGCAACAGTGTGCCTTAATACAAAAGTAAAAGCGAACTGCATTGCTTTTAATAAAAATTGTACCAAAAAAAACATTTTATCTCATTAAATAAGTACTGAATGTATTTATAGTGAAACGTTGTGAGATATTTGTTACGAATAAGTGATATGTGAATTAACTGATTTGAACCCAAGTGAATTATGTATTAAATGCAACACAAAAGCAGGTAAATGTAGAATTTGCACATTCATATCCATCATTAAATACTTTTATATGCAATGCACTCTATGGAATCAAAGAAAATAATCTTTCTGTCTTATACCCTGTGCTTTGTTGTAGGTGTTTATTTTTTTTCCATCATTGAACACAAAATCTAGGTCCAGACTTTGAAACATGCTAAAATAGTTCTAAAATTTAAGATACATTTTCTGGCAGTATCTCTGAATCTTGGACACCCTGCTATCTGCAAATGTGGACTAGAACTAAAGTATTAAAAAATATATTGAAACTCGGGCCACTGAATTGTCAAAAACGCGGTGACTCCTTTACCCCTAACTCAGTTTTGAAGAACTTTATCAGTTCTGTCTCATTAATATTTCACTTTCTGTCTGTCAATCAGATATTAAATGGAAGAAGGGAGCACATTTCATGTGATGTAGTACTAACTGAGTCTTTTGTGTCATAAATGCTTTCATATTCAGTGGGTGACTGACAGTGACCTTGCCACAGCAGAGACAAGTGAAACACCACTCAGAATGAGAATGTCCATCACTGTCCTAATTAGAGAAGGAGAGATGACAACTGTGTAGGTGAGGTCACTTTAGTAGATAAATGCTGTACATGGCATTACTAAGTGGTTAGAGATTTCAGCCTCTAGACAAAGATCACTGTACATTTTATTAATCCAAGGTTACTTTCTCGCCAGCCTTTGACCTGCTATATATGCTATGCTTAATGCCAATGCCAAGCATGCCACTTCTTTGAAAAAATGTTGTCTGATAGTTTTAACTTTTTTTACTGGCCTACTAAAGCTCTATTTTCATAGACCTAATCAGCAAAATTATTTATTTATATATATATATATATATATATTTATTTATTTTTTTTTTCCATGCAACTGATTTAAATTTAAAAGAATAAATATTTGAAATATTGAATTTCCTCAGGTGTGTTTCCTTTTATAGCATCTCATTGCGTCTTGTAAAAGATTCAATTCTTGGAGGTGTTAAGACAAATGAGTGCTCTATCTCACTCCAAAGAAGCATCTGCACAGCAGGCAAAGATTGCCAAGGGCAAAGGCCTACAAGAGAAACAAGCCCCAGAGCTTGTGGGATGAAAGAAAAGACGAGGTAATGAGCAGCTACCTGGATTTTCCCAGCTCACTAAAGTTGCATAATTTGTTTGTGTACGTCAGCCCCACTGCCTTTTCAAAAGGAAGCCTCACAGTAATTGAAAGGCTTTCACTACTGGCTTGTTTTCCAACTCTATACTCTCCAGCTATACCAACATTATGCTAAATCAAGCTTGTTCAGCTTGGGTATGTTGTATTGTAAGATCATTCTTCAATGAGAAGGCCTTTAAAATCATATAATTTTTATATTTCAGGGGGCTCAACAAAGCCTCACTTAGTAATTTTCTATATATTAAATGTTATTGAATTTCAAACCATACTGTTATTCATCCTATCTTGTGGCAAACAAGAAACCTATAAATGACTGGACACAAAGGCATTAAAAATGAAAAGAGCTTTGTAATTATGCCTTAAGATTGCAGTACGCTTGAAGATAATTACGTAATTAATCCTCCATCGACCCCAAGAGAGCTCCACTTTCGGTCTTGTCTTACCCTTTTAAGGCTGCGTTTAGAGAGACATATGCGCTGCATGCAAAGGGAACCAGAGTCCATACTTTTTAGTTCAGTGGGGCTGCAGATGAAGAAATTCACAGATAAAAGTATCAGGGCTCTTTGTCAAAAGGAAAACATCTTCCAACTCTTGTAGCAACATATTTCCAGAAAATGGCGTTTTAAAATGCTTACAGTGACACATTTTCTGATTAATGTTATAATATTGAGGTTTTCCTGCTGTATGAAAATGAAGCTTTATTGTGATTCTAGTATTAATGAGTCAATTCAACAAATGTTGAGTTGACTCATTAATACCCGAGCCACACTCGCCTGCCACTTTATTAGGCACACTTGTTCAATTCCATGATAAAACAAATAAGAAATCAGCCAAAATATCCAATAAGCATCAGTCGTGTGAGCAAAAATACCTTGCTAATATCAGAGGTCAAAGGATTATGGACAGACTGATTTAAGATGACAGAAAGATAACAGAAGCTCAGACAAACACACATTACAACAGGGGCAAGCGGAATGCTATCTCTGAATGAACAACATATCCAACATTGAAGCAGACTAGCTTCAGCAGCAGAGGTCTGAAGAGTTTTAATTTCAGTGGTGACATTCAGATTGTAGTTCCAGAATATTATTGTTTAAATTTGCAAATAAAAACATTGAGCGTGCAGCCATCTACTGATGACTGCACTGCATTTGTTTTCTATGGGCTGCTTCCAGCACAACAATGTATTTGGATTTCTTCACTTTATGTCTTATTTATTTATAGAATTTGCCAAATCGCATAACACCACCTGTGTAGGAAAACAGCGTAAAACAGTAAAACTCAGGATTTCTGAAGTTTATTTTATACTTTGTATTTAAAGAATGTCTTTCATTACAGGCACCAGTAAATAACCCACAGAAATATAAATATTATGTAAAATTAAAAGTCATTATCAGGAACAGGCAGCACCATACAGTTGAACCTCTGACACAGATACTGTGTATAGAAAGAAACAAGTAGACTACCTTCTTTTGAACTATCCCTTTTAGGTCTTCTAATTAGCCAAGGTTAAAGATCTGTTACCGAAATAATTTGCTGTTAAGTGAGCAGAGTTGCATAATCACTCAAGTAAACCAGTTGGAAACTAATTTGTTTGTTTTGATGACCAACTTTTTTTTTTTTTTTGTTAAACATGTACTTTTCTTTTATATTCTAACAATTATGCACTTGCATGTTGTAAATTTTAAACATTAAACATTTGTCAAAATTTTTAAAGCTGAATGTATAGGGACACCCTTATGGTTGAACATGGTGTTCATTATGGACAATCCGTGACTAGCACAGAAGTCCAATAACAAAACACCCCTCGGATTCAGATCAGGGAGGCTGTTCCTCCCGATCACGCCTCTCCAGGTGTCACTTTCGTTTCCCACGTGGGCGTTAAAGTCCCCCAGCAGAATAATGGAGTCCCGGGAGGGGCACTACCGAGCACCCCCGACAGGGACGCCAAGAAGGCCGGGTACTCCGCACTACCACTCGGCCTGTAGGCCAAAATGACAGTCAGAGACCTGTCCCCAACCCAAAGGCCCAAGGATGAGACCCTCTCATCCACCGTGGTAAACCCCAACACGAGACGGCTGAGCTGGGAGGCAACAAGCAAACCCACCCCAGCACACCGCCTCTCCCCGTGGGCCACTCCAGAGTAGAAGAGAGTCCAGCCCCTCTCGAGGAGATGGGTTCCAGAGCCCACACTGTGCGTGGAAGCGAGCCCGACTATTTCTAGTCGATATCTCATGACCTCCCGCACAAGCTCAGGCTCCTTCCCCCCAAGCGAGGTGACATTCCCTCGTCCCTAGAGCCAGCCTAAGCATCCGGGGATTGGGCTGCCGAGGTCTCCACTTTCGTCCACTGCCCATTCCTCTTTGCACCGGTCCTTCATGGTTCTCCCTGCAGGTGGTGGGCCCACTGGGGGATGGACTCGCGTCTCTTGTTCGGGTCCCACAAGGAGCAACCCAGCCACCAGGTGCTCTCTGACGAGTCCCGACCCCAGGCCTGGCTCCAGGCCGTACCGAGCGACGTCACGTGCCTCGATTTAATAGTCATCATGAGGGGTTCTTGAACCGCACTTTGTCTGACCCGTCACCTAGAGCCTGTTTGCCATGGGAGACCCTACCAGGGGCATTTAAGCCCCAGACAACATAGCCTCTAGGATCATTCGAGCACTCAAACCTCCACCACATTAAGGTGGCGGTTCAAGGAGGGGATGTTGTCGTATCATCAGACCTTCAGCCGCATGTTTCGGACACTCAGGTGAAGAGAGGGGCTGAGCTGTCCTCTGATCACCACCTGGTGGTGAGTTGAATCCGTTGGAGGAGGAGAAAGCTGGACAGACTTGGCAGGCCCAAGCGCATAGTGAGAGTCTGCTGGAAATGTCTGGCGGAACCCTTGGCCAGGGATGTATTCAACTCTCACCTCCGGGAGAGCTTTAACCAGATTCTGGCGGATGTTGGAGACATAGAGTCCGAGTGGACTATGTTCTCCGCATCTATTGTTGATGATGCTGTCCGTAGCTGCGGCCGTAAGGTCTGCGGTCCATGTAGCGGTGGCAATCCCCAAACCTGGTGGTGGACAGTGGCAGTAAGGGACGCTGTCAAGCTGAAGAAGTCATATTGGCTGTGGTTGGCTTGTGGGACTCCTGAGGTGGCTGACGGGTACCGTGAGGCCAAGCGTGCCGTGGCCCGGGCAGTGGCAGAGGCAAAAACTCGGGCCTGGGAGGAGTTCAGTGAGGCCATGGAGATGGACTACCGCTTGGCCTCGAAGCAATTCTGGCAAACCGTCCGGCACCTCAGGAGGGGGAAGCAGTGCTTTGCCAACACTGTTTACAGTGGGGTGTGGAGCTGCTGACCTCACCTGGGGACATTATCGGGCGGTGGAAGGAGTACTTTCAGGATCTCTCTCCTGCCATCACACATTCCCTGGTGGAAACACAGGCTGTGGATTCGGGGTTGGACTCTTTCATCACCCAGGCTGAAGTCACGGAGGTGGTTAAAGAGCTCCACGGTGGCAGGGTTTCGGGGGTGGATGAGAGCTGCCCTGAGTACCTCAAGTCTCTGGATGTTGTGGGGCTGTCATGGTTGACATGCCTCTTCAACACTGCATGATGGTCAGGGACAGTGCCTCTGGACTGGCAGACTGGGGTGGTGGTCTCCCTTCATAAGAAGGGTGACCGGAGGGTGTGTTCCAACTACAGGGGGATCACACTCCTCAGCCTCCCTGGTAAGGCCTATGCCAGGGTATTGGAGAGGAGAGTCTGGCCAATAGTTGAACCTCGGCTTCAGGAGGAGCAGTGTGGTTTTCCTTCCGGCTGTGGAACACTGGACCAGCTCTATACCCTCTACAGGGTACTCGAGGGTTCATGGGAGTTTGCCCAACCAGTCCACATGTGTTTTGTGGACCTGGAGAAAGCATTCGACTGTGTCCCTCATGATGCCCTGTGGGGGGTGCTCCAGGAGTATGGAATTGGGGGCCCTTCACTAGGGGCCATCCGGTCTCTGTAAAAGCGGAGCAGGAGTTTTAGTTTGCATTGCCGGCACTAAGTCGGACCTGTTCCCGGTGCATGTTGGCTCCAGCAGGGCTGCCCTTTGTCACCGGTCCTGTTCATAACTTTTATGGACAGGATTTCTAGGCACAGCCAAGGGTCCTGTTCAGGTTGGAGGGGAGTTCCTGCCTCAAGTGGAGGAGTTTAAGTGTCTTGGTTTCTTGTTCACAAGTGGGAGAAGAATGGAGCGGGAGATCGAGAGACAGATCAATGTGGCTGCCGCAGCAATGGGGGCGCTGTGCCAGTCCGTTGTGGTGAAGAGAGAGCTGAGCCGAAAAGCAAAGCTCTCGATTTACCGGTTGGTCTACGTTCCGACCCTCACCTATGGCCATGACCGAAAGAACGAGATCCCGGATACAAGCGGCTGGAATGAGCTTCCTCCGTAGGGTGGCCGGGTACTCCCTTAGAGATAGGGTGAGGACCACGGCCATCCAGGAGGGGCTCGGAGTGGAGCCACTGCTCCTCCACATCGAGAGGAGCCAGTTGAGGTGGCTAGGGCATCTATACCCGATGCCTCCTGAACGTCTTCCTCGGGAGGTGTTCCAGGCATGTCCCACCGGGAGGAGGCCCAGGGGACGGCCCAGGACACGCTGGAGGGACTATGTCTCTCGGCTGGCCTGGGAACGCCTTGGGCTCCGCCTGGAGGAGCTGAATTAGGCGTTTTGGGAGAGGGACGTCTGGGCGTCTCTGCTGAGTTTGCTGCCTCCACGACCCGGCCCCGGTTCACTGCATCTATACATGGCAAGTACCGAGGTTCATGTCCATCAGGTTTTGCCTTGAGTTAAGCCAAAATGAATTTATTTTCTTGATGGATTATCATTATGGCTTCAAAATGTTATTGATATCAATGATTGTTATCGTCACATTGGGAGGACTAATTTAAAAAGGCTGATAATTTTCAAAACCTGGGGTGACTCCACAATTTTCTTTTTTGGCATAAAAGCATCCTGAAGGCTCTCCTCACTCTGCCATGTAGGAAAACCCTTAAGAAACCCTCGTTTTAAGCATGCTGCTGTCCCTAAAGGCAAACGTCGAGCTTTCAGAGAACATTTTAGAGCAGAGTGAAGAGTTGAACTCAGCTGAAGGTGCTGACCTCAGCTCTCTCTAACCTTCCCCCCATTAGCAGCTCAGATATATCTTTGCATTTACTATTCAGGAGCTTGCTCTGGGGTTGGTGCATAAATTTAGAGATGGTGGATGTGTGCCCTAATTAGATTTATATGTAGGAAACGTTTGGAGAAGCAAGACAGCACTGTTTTTCTATTAAGCCTGGATTCAGGTCAGATGAAATGAGTAGCCGCGAAATGCACTTTGATATTTATGAGCTCTGAAAGCAACACATGGTACTGAGCTGTAAGAGCTTAGGGTATACACTCATTTTTCTTCCTTCTTTTGGAAATAATAGAAATACACAATCATCTCTGTTTTTTTTTGTTTTTTTTTTCACCAAACTGGTTCCAATGCTTAACTGTTGCTAGTGCTTACTAAACACCATTACTTTGTGTTTTCACCAAATTAAAACACTGGCCCAAGCACAGAAAACATGTGCCATCACAGCCCCAGTTTATGATGCAAGGAGCTAGGGGTGGGATCATTGGAAACAGATGCCAATCAAAATGTTGAGCGCTTCGCTTTTGAATGTTCAAATATAAAATATAAAAGACTTGAAATAAGAATAGTACAAAATGTGTTTTAACAATAGTAAAATATCAGATTAACATTAGAATTACAGAAGATGCCTGTATCTTATCTTCCTTTTGTTTATTTTGCAATCACCCTTCACAGAGTTTAGGTAGGTGAATGCACTATTTACAGCTGTGCTTGCAGCTGATTGTTTTCCATTGAATCCATAAATGTTATTACAGACCCAGTTTTTTAACACCAGGGGTGGTTTTAGCTCTTGAAATATTTTGGGCTTTAGCCCAAACCCATTCTCATTCTCTTCCCTCTTTAAAAAGTGCCATTTAGAGTCCATATTTGTCCCTCATCACAGCACTGAAAAAATTTGTCCACGCCCTCCTCCTGAGTGTTCCCAACCCCCGTCTCACTAAGTATAAATTATGCTAAAACCCGTCAATCAGTTCCCAAGTAGCTTTATTCATTCATTTAGGAACCAGCGAGGCCCAGAGACTAAAGGGCTGCGCCTATACTCATAAAATATGTGGTTACAATATGTAATAAATGTTTTATGTCATTTAAATTTCACTATTAAAGCATATATGAATTAAAGACGAAGCAGGATGTAGTCTATGCTTCAAACTCAGCGTTCGACATGCATAATTATGTGCTCAGAGGTGCCCTGCGCAAACTGAACAGCAGACATGATAAATAATCTCCAAAGCAATGGGAAATAATATCTGACCACAGGGAAGCATGATTAAATTCAGCCGTAGTGACAAATAACAGCAGAAGTCACCAACTGTGTGTGCCAGGTAACAGCATGTGCATAGGGCAGAGAAGAGAAGATCTGGCTTTCTCGTTAGAGTTATGAAGAGGAAGACGAAAGCCATTTAGAGTTATCACTCTCAACCTGAAGAGCTTGTGGTGCTTTTTTGTGTAAAGGCAAGGTTAGGGTGCAGCAAAGCTGAGCAACCGTTCCCCCATATCCTGAGACAGAGGAGGAAATAGCTACAGCATACACTTTAATTGTGCTGAAAGCCAAATTTCTGTCCATTTTTTTTCCATTCTAAAGCGTATGAAACTATGGTACTGTTACCTATATCCACAACAGGATGGCATCTATCTCGGCTCATTTGTTGGTAACAAGCTCGTGTCTGATCTCGCTCTGCTGGTGGGCAAAAACAAGGAGGAGGCGGATGAAACTCTTCAGAACTTTATTTCTCTCTTTGGCAGGGCAAAACAGAGTACAGCTTGATTGGCAATTGGCTTCCATAGAACGAACACCTACCACCGTCTAACAACAACCGCCAGCTTCCTCCCCCAACTCCTCTTCTTCTACCACCACCAAAAAAAACATACACATTACTCTCTACTGCCCCCTATACAGCCAACAGGGAAATGCTAGGCCTGTAACAGTAGAAGTGGCTCATGTGCCCTTAATCAAGCACACCTCATCCTGCAGGAGGCAGAGCGTCTCTAGGTTATCCCATACAGAGGCCAAAACCAGAGACACTGATCTATCTCTAGGTAACTTCAGATTGTCCATCCCGCCTGGAGGAGCACATCCTTCCTCCACGACAGCTGCCACGAATGGCCTGGTACCAGCTGGTGCAGGTTCGGGAACCATGGCTTGCCTGTGCGCTTGTGGGCTATAAAAATCACTGAGAGCTGTTCTCCCACATCTGATCCAGTAGTTGCGGAATAAGTGGAACTGGAGGAAAAGAAGGCGTCTACTCCTAACAATGGATCCTCCAGTGGGCTCACTGAAAACCACAGCTGACACAGCGTGTTTCCCCGTGTAGCAAACAGATCCACTGCTGCTCTGCCGAATGTGCTCCAGGTAGAGATCAGGTCAGGTTGGATGCTCCAATCCTCTTATTGAGGACCGCTCCTCTGTTCGATGCCAACGATTTACACTACTGATTGAGGGCAGATTTGTGTGTGCCCAGCACAACAGAATAAATACAAAAAATAAATATACAAAATAAAGCACACAAAAATGATACAGATAAATAAATAAACAGGGATTGATAATATGTGCATTTGGTATGCATTTTTAACACAATTATCAACTGATGGTGAATTCAGTTTGCCCGGCTTTTAATAGTCTCATCTTGATCAGGGGCTTGAGCCCTGGTGACCCAGGTTTAACAACATGGCCGCTTAGCACTGTCAGTCCTTTAATATCTTCAGGTGATGTCAATAAAGCTTGATTTCCAACTGCTAGTGTGGAAAAGAGATCATCTGATCAGGATTGTGAAGTATTCCTAAGCACCACTGGTTGTTTAAAACATCATTAATAAATGAATGTGGTGATAATATTGCATCTATTTTCACTCATGTTGTTGTGTCTTCATGCACTACAATCTTTCACAAAAACACAATAAGGGAGGATCAAACAATAAATGATAAGACTTTTACAACTATGTCAAGACATGGGTCTGACTTGGCTCTTGGGTGGTGGAAAACAAACCTTTTTTTTTTTTTACAGAATCAGTTAGGAACTAGCTCTAGCACCAGCCTTGGTTGAGAAATGGAACCTTTGTAGAAATTCCCAAGTTTTAATTTTTTCAATCATTTTACAACTCCAGTTTGTTAGATTTGCACGATGTAGAATTATCAAAAAATATGGAAAGCCACAAGACGATAAACAAAGACCCAATCTGAGATACAAGGGACCTTAAACTGCTTTGTCAATGATCTGACCCCTCAGGAGTAAATATTTTAAATGTCTGTAATTATTTTTTGCTTTTTTTTTTTTTTTTTTTACCACACCCAACATTTCAATGATGGGACATATTACACAATCGTTCAAAAATTCTTTGCACATTTGTTTGTATTTCTCTACTTCTTTTTGAACTTCTCGGTCTAATTAAGCTTCCTGAAACTTTAATCACCATAAAATCATACCCCCCAATTTTTAAATTCTAGTGAAATGTTTTGTGAGAAGACGTATAGGAATTCATCACATTCTATCATTAAATTTACAATTAAATGAAGAATTAGCCAAGAGGGTAAATTTCCACAGTAAATAGACTGTCTATATCACATTTACACTCCAAGTGTAACTTGGATAATGCCGCATAACTCCAAAGTTATTCACACATACAACCAAATTAATACAAATAACTCCATTAGTGTAAGTGATGAGCAATAAGGTGAAAGGACTAGGGGAATAAACACACTTAAATTCATGCTATACTAAGTAGAAAATAATTGTATTTGTCTCAGCTATGCACACTGATCTGCCGTTTGTTCTATAGATTATAATTTTTAGTGATGATTGATGGTGCAGTGCACTTTCTCTTCCAATCATGGTGTGTACAATTACATCCAAAACGTTTCATTTTGGCCTCATATGACGACTTTATTCTCACAGTATTTCACTGGCTGATCCAAAAGTTCTTTAGTACATTTCAAACAAGCTTTAATGTGTTTCTTCTTCAAAAGTGGAGTTTTGTGCTGTGAACATGTAGAGTGCAATGCATTTAAGTGTGTTACTTATTGTTTTCTTTCAAACAACTGTCTACTAATTCAAGGTCTTTCTAAAGCTTTCTGGGAGTAGCACTTGGCTTAATGCGTACTTTCTGATCATTCTGTTGATTCTTTGTCTGAAATCTTGCAAAAAGCAATTTCCATGGCTGATTTTTGCTAAAATTGTGGTCCTTCTCTTTCCAGCTTGTTGCCCTAATTGTGCCCTAATGTTGTAAAGGTTTCAAGAGAACATTTTGTTTTCACCCATCATAAAATGGTCTTGTGTGATTCATTTGTGATGAAAAACCATTTTATCAGTTTAACAGATATGAACCAGCTGATATGAACTTTCACTGATGCGGAACAGGATTACTTTTTGCCTACTGGCAGATTTTAATGGGTTTCTTTGCTTCCCATGCATTGTGCACTTCCTTTTGTCCATGTTTGTAAGGCTTATTCCTTCTGTCATTCAACTTTATCAAACTTAATTTACAGACAAATTAGTTTTCTTTTTGGTATGTTTGGGTTGTGTTTGACATCTTGAGTGAATTTATTGACCACAGGCCCAGAAATATATTTACTGATATACCTATTTCCTGTACAGTGTTATCATAATAAAACTTGTTAATTTTTATTTTTGACTGTTTTTAGTCAAAAATCAATACAAAAACATGTCAACCTTCATGTTTCCCACTGCGCTATGCATTGTAAGCCCTTAACATGATAAACATTTATAACCATTCCATTAATACAGTTGTAAAGCCTCTAATTTGTGATAACATGATGTCAGTTTTCTCAACATATCAACATGCCACAGTGTTTACTGAGTAGATTGAATCAGAATTACAAGAGTCCCACCTGGCACTTTGTAAAAACTCTGAGTAGTCAGCTAATTGAGTAAACCAAACTCTCGAATTGAGCCTTTCAATGTGACCTCATACAGTCCACGGCACATCCATTAAGATTCCATCTGCTCCGAATTAAGGATGCACACATCCTCATTTCCGTCCCTGCTGCGCCAAGCAAAACATGATCAGAATCACATGAGTGATGCCAACTGTATGCATGAGCTGAGAATAGCTGCCAGAGACCGGCAGGTGGAATCTGGCCACAAACAGAGCTTGATATGTCATTCAAATTTGCACCTATCTGTTGGCAACTTATGCTACATACAACTGCAGTGAAAAGACATTTATTGGTACATATCAAATGGGAAACAAGGTAAACTCATTTAAATTGAAGCAAAAATAATTATGAAATCAGAAATTCAGAACTTTTTTACTTGGTATAAAGGCTGATATCTTATTCCTTCTTTAAAAAACCGTGGGTGGTCCCACTGTGAGGACAGAATGAACACTCTGGTACATCATTTCGATGGATTACTATTTGTGCACAGCATTCATCTTGTCTATATTAACCAATTTAAAACTAATTAACAGATTTAATCAAATGTACACTACTTTATGTTCCATGTAGTGATATAGCATACAAATGTTTATGTGAGAAAAAAAAAAAAAGTTTATGAAATTACTATTAAAAACACACCTCCATAAATAAAACAGTATACTATTAAGGTTCGAAAAAGAAATTATTGACTGAAACTGCAGTTTCATGTCAGCTGCTATTATGTATGACTATGACTATGTTAGTTCAAAGCTGCAATCAATCATTTCTCCCTTTAACTAAGTATCACAGTTTTGACCTTGGTATTAAAGAGTTTAGTTTTTCTCCTCTCAGAGCTCAGTGCACAAAGCCTGATTACCATTATGCTATGAATTATAAATGACCACAGAGCTTTATATAAAGGCAAATGTTTTCCGTGAACTGTATTATTAATCAGAAAACTGTTCTGCATGTCAGGCTGAAACAAGGGAGTCGCTGAGTGCTTTAACTTTCAGCAATAGCTTAGCTATCCACACCACTCAATATAGTCTGCCGAATGGGAATTATCCTCTATTGACCACAGCTGAACACCTGTTTATCCAATGAAATGCTCAGTTCAGCTATTAGGTGCATTTACAGAACAATGCAGTTCTTCTCAATCTAGCCATCAGGGAAACAACATTCCTGTATTCCTGTTATTTTCAAAATGCGGCAATGCAATAGTTTGGATCATTCCTTTATCATTTTATGAGGAAAGTGCTTTTTTGTTTAAGACATGTAAGAATTGCTCCATTCAAGCACAAAAGGCTGCCAGGTTAAGAGATACAGTACAGTGAAAAAGTAACCATACCAATCAAACTGTTTAAAATTTTGTTATGTTACAAACACAAAATTTCTGATTATAGTGTGTGATAGACCAACGCAAAGTACCATGTAACTGTGAAATGAGAATAGTATTCCCAGTGCGAAACTTAGTGGTGGTTGCATCATGTTGTGGTGGTGCTTCTCTTCAGCAAAAACATGGAAGCTGAGTTTATAGGAACATCAGCAGAGTTCATACATGGCAGTCGTGGAAGAAAACATGTCATAGGCTGCGAAACTCTGAAGCACTAGTCACAAACATAGCAACAATGCAGTGGTTTAGATCAAAGCATATTCATGTCTTAGAATTGCCCTGTTTGTCCAGACATACAACCAACTTGCAATTTTAAAATTAATAAAAAGTTGTTCTTGACCAGATAATTTATTTCCTGGTTCCAAGCCAGAATACCAATCCCTAATCGGCTGCCTGAGTAAACTCTAACAGTAAAAGCGCTCGTTGATATCTGCAGAGGGAGAAACATAACATTAGAGTGTATGCAAAATGCTGAATTTATTTTCTTTGAATTTGAGTCCTCAGACTCAGTTTACAATCTAAGCACAGAGAAACAAATCTAAGATAATGTGGGTTTGTGTGTCATAAAGTTCATGCCATAAATTCCTAGGCAGGGTCCTTGGTAGGTCACTAATTGAAGGCCCAGCACCCCTGGTGGGTCAACAGATCAATATTACTATATATCAGGAAGGCCCAGCCCCCCAGTGGATACAGTGGATAGAACAAATATTTGATACACCACCGATTTTGTAGGTTTTCCCACTTGCATAGCAGGTAGAAGTCTTTAATTTTTATCATAGATACTCTTCAACTGTGAGTGACGGAATCTAGAACAAAAATCCAGAACATCACATTGTGTGATTTTTAAGTAATTAATATGCATTTTATTGCATGACGTAAGTATTTGATCACCTACCAACTAGTAAGAATCCTGGCTCTCACAGGCCTGTTAGTTCTTCTTTAAGAAGCCCTCCTGTTCTCCACTCATTACCTGTATTAACTGCACCTGTTTGAACTCGTTATCTGTATAAAATACACCTGTCCACACACTCAATCAAACAAACTCCAACCTCTCCACAATGGCCAAGACCAAAGAGCTGTGTAAGTACATCAAGGATAAAATAGTAGACGTGCACAAGGCTGAGATGAGCTGCAGGAAAATAGCTAAGCAGCTTGGTGAGAAGCAGCAACTGTTGGTGTAATTGTAAGAAAATGGAAGAAGTTCAAGATGACAGTCAATCTCCCAAGATCTGGGGCTCCATGCAAGATCTCACCTCGTGGGGCATCAGTGATCATGAGGAAGGTGAGGGATCAGCCCAGAACTACACGGCAGAACCTATTCAATGACCTGAAGAGAGCTGTGACCACAGTCTGAAAGAAGACCATTAGTAACTACACCGCCATGAATTAGAATGCTGCAGCGTACGCACGGTCCCCCCTGCTCAACCCAGCACATGTCCAGGCCCCTCTGAAGTTTACCAATGACCATCTGGATGATCCAGAGGAGGAATGGAAGCAGGTCATGTTGTCTGATGAGACAAAAATAGACCTTTTTGGTCTAAACTCCATTCGCCGTGTTTGGAGGAAGAAGAAGGACAAGTACAACTTCAAGAACACCATCCGTACCGTGAAGAATGCAATGTGTGCAAACCTGATCAAGAACTATAGGAAAGGTCTGATATCTGTAGTTGCCAACAAAGGTTTCTCTACCAAATATTAAGTTTTGTTTGTTCCTTTTTTTTTTTTTTGATTTTTGTTTTAGATTCACTCATGATAAAAATTAAAGTCGGCAGTGTATCAAATACTTGTTCTCCCCAGTGTATATGAAGAACATCCACGCTCTTATCTGTGAAACTTATCTGTTTGTTACTCTTTTGTTCAGCATGTTTTACAACAAAAAATAAAAATGCAAAAAGAATGAAATAAAATATTTTACAGTATTCCACCACTTAGATTCAGCCTATGCCTAAACTTGGGCTATTTTGCAAAGAATGATCAAAACCTTCAGTCTCTATGTGTACAATGCTGGTGGACAGATTTGCTTATGTACTGGAAGCAAATATTGCACGGCAAGGTTTCACTAAGTATAGGGAGTCTGAACACAAGAGCACGCCACACCTTTCAGATTATTATTTGTAAAGAATATTGAAAACCATATATCAATTTACTTCATTTTACAATTGTGCACTATTAGTCTGTCACTTAAAATATTAAATTACATTGAAATTTCTTTTTGGAATGTGTCGAAAGAAGAAGGATCATGTATAAAAAGTATAAGGCAGTGTAAATCAGTTTTGCTGTAAAGTGCTACACACAAAGTACTTCACAATGAAGTGCAGATCATGTGAGGTTTTCAGAACAGTGGTCTCCACATGTCACTTCTTAATTTAAATGGCAACACAACTTTAATTGCAAAGTTTTACAATCAAAACACCTTAATGTTCAGGCTGGTCAGCAAACAGGCTAAGACAATGGCCCCTTTGTAGGTTTGAAATACCTTGAGAAAACTCATGTAGCCCAAGCCCAATACACATAGTAAAAGTTAATTTCATTATTATATTCCTGGTAATAACTGCTGCCACAAATAATTTCATGTCATGCTTTTCTATCCTCATTGCTCATTAATATTTCATAGCAGAAGATATCAACAGAACGATGTCTGTCATTAACTCTAAATACTCTCGGATCATTCCTGTGTATTTTGTTTCTGCTTTCTGTCCTTCCTCATGCTGCATTCTTCTGGTTGTTCAAAGGGAAGGTATGCAAAGGATAAGGGATTATTGCAAAGTCAACTACTCAATTCATTCTACAAGCCTTACTTAGACAGATACATTTTTCCTATTGACAATAAATGATCACCTGAATTTAAATTTAGCTGTATTGCATTAAGATTTAGATTGAACTGGATTGCATGTAACTGGATCTGAATGTGACCATCTGATTGGAATAAACTGGATTGATTTGAATTGAATTTGGACCAAATTGGATTCTATATAATTGAAGATAAATTGAAAGCTGTTTTTTTCCTATAGTGCCAGGAGATGGCATCTATTGTGGATTGGAGCTATGCAAATTAACTAAACTGATTTGCTTTTGATCTGAGCATTTAGTCATGCATAAACCTGTTAACAGAAATTAACAGCAATATTATTTGCCAGGGTTAACAAAAAGTAAGTATTGAGGATAATATTAATAGTCAATAATAGGCAAAGAGGCAAACTGAACCCACTCAAGAATGTGGAAATGGTGGTGGACTTTCGGAGAACACCACCCCCATACATCCCCCTCACCATCCTCAACAACACTGTATCGGACGTGGACCACTTCAGGTTCTCAGGAAACACCATCTCTGAGGACCTGAGATGGTCTTCACACATAGACACTGTTCGAAAGAAGGCCCAGCAGAGACTGTACTTCCTGAGGCAACTCAAGAAGTTCAACCTTCCACAGGAGCTGTTGGTCATCTGTTGGTCATCTTCTACATCATTCAGTCTGTCCTGTCTTCATCAATTTCAGTGTGGTTTGGCACAAAACAGGACAGGTGCAGACTGCAACAAATAATCAGGACTGCAGAGAGAATAATCAGAGC
>JAHUTJ010026314.1:0-16946 GCA_036250325.1 Characodon lateralis | reverse complement strand
TTTTAAATTACCTCTGTTGTTTGATTTTATCATTTGATTTGTTTTTCTGTGTCTGTATCTGTGTTTATTTGCTTTGTGATTGTATTGTAATTGTATGTACAGCGCTTTGATTGTCTCGTTGCTGAAAAGCCCTATATAAATAAACTTACCTTACCTTACCTTACCTTACCTTACCTTACCTTACCTTACCTTACCTTACCTTACCTTACCTTACCTAGTATTCACAGAAATAGTAGAATCTTGGCTAAAAGCTGATATAAACAATTTCTACAAACACCAAAAACAGTTAAAACCAAAGGCAGTTGAATCAGAACATAAACAAACTCCACAAAATAACATAACCATGTCTGCTGTAAGCAGAGAGCTCAAAGATTCCCAAAAATATATTTTGTCCAAATCCAACCAGGTTTTACTCAACCAGCTGCAAAGAAAGGCCAGAATCATCACTCCCATTTGAAAAACATAATTATTAACATAATGATTGTTTAGATAGAGTATCTCAATTCTCAGAAAAAATCTTTTTTATCTCATTGTTTAGATAGAGTATGTCAATTCTCAGAAAAAATCTTTTTTATCTCATGTTAATTTGAGCTCAAACTTCACAAAACCCCTCTGGGCTTAAGAGGTTAAGGTCAGTGTAAAGCCCAGTGTACAAAATGGAACAGAAAGACCCATCTGACATTTGCCCCCTGAGGCCCTCATTCTAAGTTCAACTTTGGATCTTGCGATATTAAAACACCACAATATTTCTTGTAAAAGTGAATTTACTTTTCAAACATTTGAGTTCCTGTCAGCATATGAGTTCATTTCGTTTATGTTTAATTTGGTTGGTTTAAGTTATTATTTAGGATGTGAATTTAGGAATTTCAACTTAAAACCCTGTGTCTATGTGTGAAGTAAAAGAACATTCCTTGTCAGATTAGGCAGGAAACGTCATTACAAAAAACATTGAAGAGTTCTCCACTACTGTTAAAGTATTTATGTGGGAGCATTTTGGGCACCCTATAGATAAATAGAGTCCATTAAGATAATGTCTAATCATTAGTCTCTAACGACGATAAAGCTAGAACCTGTTTCATAACTTCTTGTCAGTGCTAAGCTAAAGGGCAGTTACGCAGTTTTTTATATCTCTGGGTTGTATTTGGTAATATCTAGTTAAAAATCTATATTACCCAAACTGATCATACCTAAGCTGAAAAATTCTTCACTGAACAGAAAATCTTTAAAGGGCTTGTTATGGATCTCGGAAATTATAGCAATGATATGTACTAAAATGATCAAAAGTTTGCACTAATTCTAAAAAACATGAGTTGTTACCAAACTTTAATAGGTTTGGACAGGAATGTTTAAATGTCCTTTTGTGAGTTGGATTGCTTTAGTTTTCTCCGGATTGCACTGAATAACAGCTCCTTTAGCCAACTGAAAAGAACATATGTAACCTCTCAGCAAAATCATAAAAGATGAATCAGAATTGATTAGAGCAGTGGTGAAAACAACCAAAAACCTCAGGCTCAGGTTGAAAAACGACATTTTTAACATGGCATGGTGGTAATTTCTTTTTTCAAAAACACTGAGAAATATGTACTCTTGTAGCTATAGAAAAGAAAGCCTTAAAATGAAATTACACGAAAAAAGGTTAAAGATATTGTTTTGAAATAAAACTCTACAGTTCACGTTTTCCTTTGCCTTGATGACTCACAACTCAACAACTTCACACTATTTCTATTACATTCAAGTCCATGCTTATGTCATAATCTAGCAATGTCATGTCTAAGGCTGCAGGAGATGGTGACCCTCTCATTGAGACGACACTGTGGATACCATATTCCTGATAAGCACCCTTCCAGCTCTGACCTGCCACCCAAATTGCCTTTGTAATTTATATTCTTGTGTGGTATTTCAGCTGGTATGGGAATGGAATCCCGATGAGTATTTCTTATGAAACACGGAAAGGGACATGCATATTTCATGGGCCCGTGTTTGCTTTCTGCTGTAGACATCCAGCAAGTTTGGGTGCTCATGCAAGCAAGTTTGAGGGGAGAAAGAAAGTGCTCTTGATGTGTTTGTGTTTGTTTGTGACAGGGATAGAGAGCTCTGAACGAGTTTGCCCATACGTATGTGAGCGCACATATGCAGTATGTATTTGTGTGTTTAGCTGTGTGAGTGGGATAGCAAAGAGAGGAATGATGAGAGAGCGAGAACTGAATCCGGGCCATAGAACAAAAGGCTCCCTTGAACTGACATTTCTCTCACATTTCTGCCACAAACAATGAGGCTATGTCCTGATAAGATTCTTATCAACTGTAACATGGTTCGATAATCAGCAATCATCTGTTATTCTACTCTGAAAACTATTTAAAGAGGAGAGTGCTGCTACCTACTACTACAGTCACCCATCTCTTAGATACTGCAGAGGATACATCGTAAACTGCCATTTCTTAAAGCAATGATCCATATCCTCTGTGTCCCAGTAAAATTTCAAATTTAAGTCTAGCAAAAATTTCTGACACTTAAAGCAACAGAGTGAGTAATTGTCCATTTTGAAAGATTAGAAGAAAGTCTAAATTCCTGGAAGGAAAATATAATGGAAAGACCAAATAATTATGCACAGCAGCATACTGATTTAGCAAATCAGATTACATTGTTAAACCAGTTTTGCCGTGAAAGTTCAGAAGATTTAATAAATACTGCAAAAACATAGTCAGAATTCCAACCCTGAATGGTAATATGGTTTTACAAGAATATTATTTTGTACAAAAGAAGACTTGAAGCTATTGATTTAAACCATGGCAGGTTAGGTTATTCTTATAAGTGTACTGCATAGCCTCACCTTTCATGTGTTTGGTGCACAGTGATAACAAGGCCAGACTGACCGAGCCGCTGTCACACTGTTTCCTATCTTACCGTGTCGTCGGTTTATTGAAAACATGTGTTACATAGGTCTAAATGTGAGGAAATAAAGCAGAATTAATGGAACATCAGAGCCTGTTACATCTTTGAAGTCTGTGTGTTGCTTTTGATTCATTCCTGTTCTGAAAAGCTCTTGCTTTTTGGAATCAAGGGTGTTGAGTTTGCAGTTTGCAGTGTTCAGGTTGGTCAAGGTTCGTTACAGTTACTGTGATGTCATCGTTTTGTGTATTTGTTTTTTCTATATTAATGACCAAGTGACCATTTGGGAAAGAAACATCAATGCTCTATGAGCGATGGTCAAAAAATGTATTCCGGTGAGGTGCTGTCAGTTCAAGCGTTCAGCATGCCAAGATTAAATTATGGTATTTTTGGGTCACTGCTGCAATATTTGAGTCACATCTGTTTAAATGCTGTAGCAGTGGACCATGTGTGCAGTATATATTGTATATATTTGGAAATGCCATCCAAAAAGCCCATAACAGCAAGCTTAGAAAGGCGATGCTAGGGCATCATTTACCTAAGACATCTTTTGATCCAACATCTGAATTTAAAAGATCTTTAGGAAGTCAAACATTTGTACAAATTCCCTTTCATCCCCCTTCTGATGCTTAGTTAATTTACCAAACTTCAGCAACTCCACTTGTCTAGACGCTTATTTATTCAAATCTCATGACCCAGGATGGCTTTATGTCTTGCAACACCCCTGGCGAGAATGCTGCTAAGCAGAAACCATTAAATTTCATCTAGAAAGACCAGTGGTTGCTTTGTCTTGGAGTGAGTTCCAAAATTTGCTTCAGAAATAAAAAAAATTAAAAACTGATTCTAAGGTTTATTGTCCTCTCAGAAAACAGTACAGTGCTGTTTAAGATACTCATCTTCAGAGTCTGTTTCATTTCTGTTGGACTCTGATATGCTATGACTCACTCACTCCTCAGCTGGAAGAGATAACTATGCTATGAAGAAGGACAAGAATGTGAGATATTGTGTCAGCTGACTCAAAGGAGCATAACATGATCCAATTAGAAAGGTAATGAGGGTTATGCTGCTAAGAGAGAATGTGAAAATAAGAAAAAGTGGGAGGTAGTGTGAATGTAAACCTTTTCAAGGAGCATCTCAGTTGCTAAAAGTATTCTCCTTTCACGCCCATGTACTCCCACACACATTCAACACTAACACAAAGCTTGAAAGGCCACAGTGTAGCCTAAAACCACAAACACAGAAAAAATTGAGAATTTGAAAGAGAGTTAAGGGGTAATAGGGAGAATGGTGACTGTCTGAGTTTTGCCGCAGGGACAATAAATTGTACTCAAGTCTTCAGTTTACTGACAATGTGCTGCTGAGGGTTATTATATTCCCTACTTTAGGTCTGTTACAGACTTTGATGGTACAGAGGAGGGGGAAAAGAGGGACATTGTGAGAAGTACTGATTTCCCTGTTGTCATCCAAGAGCATGAATTTTTAGTTATTTACTTTATTGGCTTTTTTGGTTTGGTTTTGCAAACAGTGGGGTTGCTGCCTTTGCATCAGCCAAGCAGGGACTCTTATTCACAGATGATATAAAGAACTGTGTGACATCAGTGGATAATAGGTAAACAGTTTTCTAACAAAACAGTGAGAAGAAGAGTAAATAGAAGCTTTAAGCAGCAACATTTTAACACACATGTCACCACGTGTGTTCAAAAAGCAGCAGAAAGAATTCATGAATTCCTGCAAAAAACATTTGGTCCTTACGTCAACTTCAAACCTTTGTAGAAGTTGTTTTTATTAGAAAACTTCATGTATGCTACTCTTTTGAAACTCCTAAACGGCAACATACTGGCCTGCCTTTATACAGCCTGGTTTAAGTGAAATGTGAGATTTAGAGAAATGTTGGCACCTTTTAGCAGATATCCTGTGGTGGTTATTTAACAACAAAAACAGTGCCCTATAAAGATCAATACCTTCCATGGTCATTTAAGACCAAGGCCTTCAGTGCTCTGCCAGGGGGCAGCTATTGAAAAACAATAAACCCTCTCAACCTGATCCTTTACCTGTGATCATGGACGTAGGAGAGGGAGAAGTCAGCGGAGGATGTGAAAGAAGCAGGAATTTTGGACCAAAATGAAATATCGACCAGCTGAAAAATAGACTTGACCTTATAAATAAAGAGCTGGCATGTATAGGACTACTGCTAAAGGTTTGGGTAAGCATTTCATAACACAGAGCAACATTTTTATGATTTTATTTGGTTATTATGAAACAAACTGAAATATAATCCTGCAAAGATGTTCAAACCTTTTGAACATTTTTTACCTTTATATAAACGTAACAACTGTAAATTTCAACTTTATTGGGATTTTATTGTGTAAACCAGTGGTGTCCAAAGTTTTTTGCACTGCGGGCCAGTCGGCAAATTGAAAGCACTTGGGCCATATTTTTAATTCCACAAAAAAAAAAAAAAAAAAAAGAAAAATAGTTTTATTGTAACTTTTTTTGTATTTGCTAAAAAATAAATTAAATATATCACAAATATATAATATATATATATGTATATATATATATATATATATATATTATATATAGAATTATATATTTATATATATTATTATAACAAAATTATAAATATTTTAAAAAATATTATATTATTAAAAAAAAATACGTTTGCCCTAATAAAAGAAAGGTGTACAGTTTCCTAACTTTTTGGGTTAAATATTTTCTATTTTGTTGGTCTAGAAATTATTTGTCTGTTTCCAGCAACTGGAACAAGATCTTTCTTTGAAATATTCAGTATATCAGAATATTCCGCTTAGGTTCATTATCAGATTAAATGTATCTTTTGATAATAGCAAGCATTAAACATACTTTTTACTAATCCCTAATTTCTGTATTCAAATAGTTTTTTCTATTGGTCGGATGTAATATTTGTATTAGCTGTAAGTGGAAATCCTCATAATTAACTAAAATGATTTAAAAACATAAAAAATTAATCTATATAATGTGTTTCTCTTACTGAAATGAATAACAAAAATAAATAAACTATTTAATAATATCCTGATTCATTAAATATGACATTTGCAACATGCTTCTGTGGATAACATAGTTTCCTTTTAAATTGCTTCTTATAGCTCTTGTGCAGCCTCAGACCTTATTTTAAGACACCTTCCTCACACTTATAGTAGCTAAATTTCAGTCTTCTTCTTCGTCTCACTCACTGAATCTATACCAAAGAGGGTTGTTACTGGCACCTGTTAGTGCTTAACTATGGTGCATTCACCAAATTGGTAAAAAATATTTTCAGACTTACTGGTCAGGGCTGGTGAAGCTAACTTCGTGTAATTACCAGCAATGTTCCCATTTAACAACATAGTATCAAATTGTAATTAGAGTGTAACATGATGAATTGTTTGGTGTTAAAGATTTATTACATTCTAAATTTTAATTTTGTAAAGTTTGTTAAGTCATAAAGTAACTGTTTCTGCATTATTTAACAGCAAGATTACATATGCCAAAAGATACACATTAAAACTTTACCAGGAAACATTTGGGTTAGTTTCTATGAAACAATAATTTTCTTCAGTATCTGATTTCTTTCTCACTGATTGATCTTACAGTTTTAAAATTATTTCAATATTAATTAAACATAATTCCACCTGTGCTTTTTGTCAGTATTTTTCTTTTAAATTGGATCTATATTTGTTTGTCACAGACTCCAGTCAGTCAATAAGATAGATAGTAAGACAATCCATTTTATATCCAGTAATATATCTCCTGATTTACACCTATTGACATACAGATCACACAACACTCGTGAACCTCTTAATGGCCTTTGTCTTATTGGTATTGGTGACATCTACATTGCTTCCATGGCTGCAGTGCCATAGAGCCCAGCTGGTTTTTATCTGAGCAATATGATCCATCCAGGGGCGCTGGCTTAGTGCATAAGACTTGAGCAGTGAATCTGAGGCTGGTCACAGCTAATGATGTCCTGATCTGCAGCCTATAAGGTCAATCCAATATCAGGGAGTCACACTTCAGGAGAGCCAGAGAACAAGGGCACACAGACAGATACAGGAGCTGTAAATCTAAATGTCATTTATCAGAATGTAAAGCAAACTGAACACTCAGCCACTCAGATTGTCATGAAGGCTTGTGGATGTTAACAAGTACTTTTCATGGCAATTTAATTTGTATTGGTTTAATTATGAATGAATCACTGTACCATACCAGCCCAAATAGCACAGTACAGCGAACTATGCATTTTACCTCCAGTTTAAATTGCAGAATCAGTATAATATGCATTATGTATATTATATGTAAGGTTGTTCATGTTTTCCCTCTATATCCACTCTGTACAGTGATATGCAACTCTATTTGTCCACCTTAAATAATTCTTACGTTTTCGGTTTTGTGTCACACTTAAGTGTTTTAGATCAACAAACTATATCAACAAACTATTTCAATATTAATATAATTTTATTTATTAAGGGGAAAACAATCCAAGCCAGGCCTATGTGATAGTATAATTGATCTCCTTGATAAATCATGAATTAACATACTCATAAATTAACCACAATGTTTGGAAAGCGGTGTTCAAATTCATTAGCCACATTTAGGCCTGATTTATTCTAGACTTGTAGAATCAAGATTTTCCTTAACTAGAACCAGTCTGATAATATGAAGTAGGCTAAACAATGTCCAAAACCAACACAATATGCCCCAATCTACATCAATTCAAGAACAGATAAGAAACAAAGCCAATAATATATTATAGTAAAATAATGTTTTATTCTGAAGAGGGTTATAAGGTTATTTTGTAAGGATTCAAACATACCGACAAATTGAGTAAACACGGAACAGTAGTGAACCTCCCAAGGACTTGCTGGCCCAGCAAAATTACTCCAAGAACACATCAACGACTTATCCAGAAGGTCAAAAAAGAACACAACATCTAAAACACTGCAGGCCTCGCATGCCTTAGTTAAGGTCAGTGTTCATAACTTAACAATAAGAAAGATGCTGTGTAAAAATGGCATCCCACTAGGAATATCAAGGTGAAAACAATTGCTGACCATCAAGAAGATAAAAGGCCTTTCTCATATTTGCCAATATATATTATATATATTTCTAAAAAATATTCTGTAGACTGATGAGAGAAAGATAAAACATTTTAAAAGCTACATCTACCATACACAAAAAAACTGTTTTAAGGTAAACAAAGGGCAGCTGTGGTTGCCAGAAAAAAACAACTTTACAGAACAGCCATTATAACAGTATTAAACTGTAAAGGTTATAGGCTCCTCCTTAAAGTTTTGCATATTTTTGTCGTAGCTTTAAATGTTGTTTTAAATCAGTAAATTTAGCTGGACCCTTCTGATGAATTACCATGTTGTTGATGTACACATTCGTCCAGTGAACATTACATACTGTTGTTTCTTATTGTTCATTAAATCACATTCAACTTTACTGGAATATATTGAAGAAATAATATTTCTTAAATGTTGAAACCTCATAAAATGATTCTCATTTCAGTTATACCTTTTGTGGAAATTTGACAAAAAAATCTGTAGAGAGTGTTTCATTTTCCAGTATTACACACCTAAGAAGTACAAATTTGTACTTTCATGGCTGAATGAGCTAAAACAGAAAATCCGAGAATACCTAAAGAGTTGTACCAAAAGAAATAATCATGACAACATTCCTTTGCGACAATTTTATTTTTAGTGCAACAACCATGTACATTGTCTCTTCTCAATGTACATCTTAATTAAAATGTACAAATTGTACAGAGGCCAACATAAACAGATGTAAATTAGTGATGCACTAATCAATTGGCTGGTGATTAAAATTGGCCCTCGGTCAGTTTACTGATTGCATCAGAACCAAAATTTACTTTGTTCAGTCTATAAACACAAACACCATGTTCTTTGAGGGTTTTTAGTTTTAGTTTACTAAAAAGCAAGTCTCATTTAGGGACATATTCTTAGACATAAACAGGGAACATTTTGTACTCCATTTTTTGTTGAATTTAACTAATAATCCATCAATGTTTGAACTGAAACTGAGTTTAATAAATGGGTTTGTGTGTTAGAAAGGAATTTAAAATTGCCCAACATAGGAATCAGCAAACCAGAGCTTAAAGAAGCCTGTGAAAGGCTGATCAGTACATCTCTAATGTCAATTATATTCATTTTCAACTACTCCTCAACATTTTCCTCAATGTTTTACAGGTTTAAAATAAAAGTTTTCAGCTAAAGATCACGTTGGTCCTATTTGCTGCAGCAATGTGAGAGTACAATATTTAACTACAGAAAGTCACAAAAACACAAAACTAACAAATTAAAGCAGTGACAGAACTGTACCAATAGTACTGCAATGCAAGATAATTATTTCAACCTGAAAAGACTCACAATAAGAAACACAAAGATGGCGATTAGAGAAGTTCATTGGCAAATTATTATTTCTTTGGCGCTCGGACCCCGGAGGAAGACATGAAAGCTGAGAATATCATGAGCTTGAATGGACATTTTAGGTTTAGGATTAGATATGTCTTCCCCCCTGGGATCCGAATGGTGGTGGGTGAAGGCCAGAGGAGGTGTGGAGACCGGGAGGAGATTGGAAGCAAGATGGTGGAGGTGGGGTGGAGGAGGGTCGAGCTCGGCCGAAGAGCGGGAGGGATTCATGACTAGTGGTCCTTAAAAGCGAAGCGTCAATGAGTGATTGGCTAAAGAGACATGTGGACTTGACGCTGATTGGATGGAGAGGAGACGCATGGAGGAGTCATTGGATGGAGCAGGTGGTGAATGTAAGTCTTTCAGTCTGAATTTTTGTCAAAACTCCATTTTTCAAAGATTTTCTTTTTGCTATATAGGCCCTTTATGTTTTTTTAAGATCTTGTGTTTCATTGCTTCTGTCTTTTTCACCACTGTGGAGACTGCGCTTCCTTTAGCAGTAGGCAAATTATGCAACTATATGTTGGGCTATAACAAACTCAACATTAAAACGTCAGAAAAACTCAATCTTCAGGACAACAAGTAAAACTTTGCTTGGGTATTTTCATTGTCCGATGAGCTAACCCCTCCCTCCGACTTCCCTGGATTGCTTAAGCCAGCTCTCTATCCAACGGGTCCGGACTTTCCTAAACCTGGAAGGTCTTACTAAGCAGGTTTCCTGGAAAATCTGTTTAGGCTGGTGTTGGGAAATGACAAGCCTAACCTCTAACAACTGCATCCAAAAGTCTCACCCTTCTTCAACTGGTGGTCTGGACAACCGAGTAGCCCACAGCAGTTATCCACTCCTCGACAGTCACTTCTGTTAATGGCTGCTCATTCCCTATTTACAACTTGCAATTGGTATATGGGTTAGGTTAATTTTAGTGGCTCGTCACGAGCCACAAGGGCAAGCTTGGCTAAGGCAACCTATAAAAACCTCCTAAAATCATTTGGGACCAGGCAACAAGACTTTTTACCACCAACAAAAACACAAAAATAAGGTGACTCAAATAACTGACTGTTTACTGTTCACAGTAAATCTAGAATTTTATATGCATTCTTTAATTAGTAATGCTTTTGCAGCAGTCAATAACAGCTTAAAAATTAGCAAAACTTAATAATTTGCATAATAGAAATAAATCAATCAACTTAACCTATCTTTCCCTATTGCTGAAGCTGGTAAGGCTGAAGAGGGTTTGGAGACGGAGGCTCACCATGGATCCAAATGGAATGATTTATTCAGTAGGCAACAAGTGATTGCCTTCTTGGATGAAAGGCAAATCTTCAGCTTTCTTCCTCTAAGTGGACAGGCGCTGATGCTCGGGGTTTCGATGGTAAAGTTGGAAAAAAAAAAAAACAAAAAACATTTTTAAATTTAAAAAACAGAAACTTTGTTAGCAAATGTTTCAAATGTCGGTAGCTTCCAGAAGCTGAATAGTTGAAGGAAACCTTTGAGGTGTAATTGAGGTTGGTCCAGGACTTCCAGAAGCCTGAACCTTAGAGCAATTTGTTGTTCACTGACCAAGTTCACTTCAGTTGTCTTGGTAAAAATGCAACAGATGAAATTCAGATTCTTAATTTTGAGTTGCTGCTCTTCTCAGGGCACACGGGTAGATCCTCTTTATAATGCAGAATTGTCAGCGCAGCTGCGTCTCCGGTCTTCTGATTTATCTGTAGCTTCTTTCTCCGTCCGATCTTGTTCGCTGGTCTTCTGTGAGGAAACAACCCCTTTCCTTTCTTTGGCACAGCTTTTATAGTGCAGATAGCCTCACTGCTCATCCCCTGTTGCCGGGCAAGCTTTCCCATCATTGAGTTACGCAGTTGCCATGACTTTTCGGTGCTGTCTCCCAGCCTCCGTAGACAAGAGTTGTAAACAGCCCGCAGCTGGCTCCCAACCGTCTGTTTTTCGGCCTGCACGACTCTCGCTCCCGTCATGGTGCCATGACTTTTGCCTGTTTTCCGAACTTCAGACTGATGAAAAACAGCGTGCACCTGGCTTCTCGTTTCTCGCTCCCATGCTTGTTATGACTTGAGCTTGCTCGTTGACCTTCCATCCATGCCCAGTTCCCGTGAAGCAGGCTCTCCTCTGCCCCTCCCGTCCTGATGTTATGATGCTGCCTCTGGCTCCCAGGCCATGGTGCCCTCCTTATCTGCTCAGCCTCAAGCTTTCTAACACAGTATTTCTCTGCTTCTTGCTCTCACAAAAGGTACAGCTAACAAAAACCATCACTTCATTCTTTTTATTCATACATCACAATTGATTAACAATACCCCTCTTCATTACATTTAATAATTGTAGAAAAATAGAAAATCATCATACATTTTTCTTTGATTATTCTTGTAGTTTTCTACTTCTGAAAAAGATAAGACAGTTAAGACTTCTGAAAAAGATAAGACAGTCACAGTTAATGTGTAACTCCATAAAGGACTCTTCAGTCCTCAGTTCCAGAGTGTGAAGATATACTCATTTTACTGTTTCATGACATCTTATCCATGTAATATGATCATTATTTATTTGATACTCTAAGATTAGGCTCTCATTTCAGCATATGTGATTGTTGTTAAACCCGACCATAGTGATACAGTTCTGCAAAAGAAAGAATTAAAACATACACCAAATGGGCTCCCCAGACTTCATAGCTTCAAAATGTGAACATTCTGTCATTGATCTAATTATGAGGGTTTAATTAATTTCTGCATGGATACATGGAAGGATCTCACCTCATTTTGACAGTATTTACACATTGTGGGACATTTAATGTCACTCCAATTATAAAATGTCCTTCCTAAAATGGATACAAGTACATTTGTCAACTTTAAAAACTAACTTTCTTTTTAAACTATGGTTCACATAATTGTTGAGTTACGGCTCTAATGGTAATATACAGTATATATACAGTATATATATATATATATACATATATGTGTGTATATTCACACACAAAAATAAAAAAAATAAAAAACAACAAAATTAAGATTTTGGACTGCCGTAGTCTGGACTTAATGTTGGTTGAGATACTATGGCATCACCTCAAACAAGGCGCCGATGTGGCTTTATTGAAACTATTCTGCAAAGAAGAGTGGTCAAAAATTCCTCCATAGTGATGTAAAAAACCCATTGCCAGTTATTGCAAAATCTTGATGGTAGCTGTTGCCACCAATAGGGCAAGTTGTGTTAAAGGGGACATATCATGCTTTTAAATCCATCTTTTTCACGTTTAAATCATTCAGTTGTGGTCTAAATAAAGTGGAACTGCAATGCTTTGGTCTGATTTCCTTGTTATTGTAGCTCCACAGGCTCCTCTTTTCCCGCTGTTCTGAGGTGCGTCTGAGAGCAACTCATTTTGGTGCGGTCTCTTTAAATGCTCTTGAGCCATTTCACACCCCGTCCCCCTCCAGGTCAAAGAGTGTTCCACTTTAACCCGTTCAGCCATTTTTGTAGTTTGATAGCAGAGATACAATTACCTAACTGTGCAAAACTGTTTGTGTAATAATATTAATAATAATTCAAAACATGCAGTAGGGTTACATCCTCAAGTGGCTAAAAGCAACACACAGCACTAACATAAGCAGAAGGCACAATGCTGCTACTATCAAAACAAAGGGCTGGGACGTCATATCAACACAATAAATTCATGTCTAAAATAAAGTTTGTGGTCATTTTAGCATTATTTGCAGCTTACCGCTTTGCTGTGTCTGTCATTTCCATAGAAAAATGAACTGACCCCTTAATCAGATGAAGTCTTTTAACAAATCCTTCTTGATACTGGTGGAGGTTTATGAAGAACTCGTTCTTGAAGTGCTTCACGCAGATGAAGAGGAATTTCCCCACTGATGTGGGGACATTTCCATGAGAAATAAAATTTAACCAGGCACTTTGAAGAGGTTCTGATCAGTGTTGCCAAGTCTGCCAATTATAAGTGGATTCGGGCTTGTTTTAAAGTCGCTTGCACATTTTGTGATTCGCGAGTTGCGGTTCATTTGGCCTGTTTTTGAAAGTGAAATTGCTTCTTTAAGCTTGGCTTTCTTTCCTAGTGCAACCCCTTGATTATCTCCCAGCTCCCCACAATTAAGCAAAACACTGGTGGTAGGTAGTTTGTCCTTTCCATGCCCGTGTCCTGGTTTTTGCGTCACTGAGCCGAGTTGACTGCAGATCCCAAACACACACACGCCAGAGCTCAGAGTGACAGTGGGAGATTGAGTAGGGAAAATAACAATGATCTATTGTAGTCCAGGTAAATGCTGTTTTTACATAATTTTCATCTGTGACAGGCATTATGCAAATTTTGAAATGTGATTTCTGACCACAATGATGGTTTTACACTGAGTCTGTTTGATTTGGGTCATGTGTGGCTTTTCTTTTTTGCTGTTATGTTTGCAAAATGTATTTTTCTTCTGATTAGCGTTTAAAAGAACAAATTATTCAAAGAATTTAAGTTATTCAAATTTTTTACGGTTATATTGTTTATCAGTTTTGCTTATGTATATTGCCATAATGATTGTATACATTTATACTGTTTAAAAACCGCCTCTGTTTTACAGTGTGGTGGATTCCCCAGTGGGCTTGTTTTCATAGAGCTGGTTGCTTGTTTCTCTTGCGAGATCGGGCAATACTGGTTCTGATGCTGGGGGACGGTGTAATGAATTGTGTGGGTTAATACACACAACAACCGAACATTTAGAGTTGTCCACTTGCAACTTCGGCGTATTTGAGGTTGGACTACAAAATCGCAGCGAGAAATGGCGGATATGCAAAATTGTTAGCCAGAAGTCCATGACCTTATTTAGCAGTTCTGCAGCAAATACTGTGACGTAACAGTTCAAAAAAATATAACAAAGAATAGAGAAAAGTGAACGTACTGAAATATACGACCCAAACAGAATAAAAAGATTTATACGCAGCACCTGGTGAGACAAAATTTTACTTTTCTGCACTCCTACAGACTCCAAGTACACAACAAAATTTATTTAGGGGCTAAAAAAGTGGATTTTCCATTATATGTCCCCTTTAAGGTGCAAAGGACAATTAAGAATTCTTCTAAGGGCCAGGTTGGTTTGAAAAGCTTTTTCCCTTGATAAGTGAAATTACTCTCTGAAAACTAAATTCTGTGTTTAGTCAGATAATCTTTGTCTGATAATAAACTTTGTTTGGTTATCTAAAGATTTTAGTGTGAAGAAAAAGCAAAAACTGAAAAAAATCTTTAAAAGGAGAACACACAAACACAAAGTACATTCTCTTATTGATATGCCTTTTGACAGATGATGTGGCGCTACTGTTAAAAGATGAGCACAGGTGTTCGAACCAGTCAGTTGAGCTGACAGACGTCTGGAGCTAGGGCTCTGATTAAGCTTTAATTCACAACTGTATTCTACTCTTGATGTCTTTTTTTAAGGTAAAGTATGAAAAAATGTTATTTGTGAAGATATGACTATAGGTGGCTCATGGGTATTCTGTGACTTCCGTGACTCCTCTGTGACTGAGAATAGTCTCTCCCTCCAGACCAGAGGTGTTGCTGGATTAATCAGCCCATCATTTTGCTCAGCTTACACCTTCTAACCTGTCACACGACACCTGCTGACATGTCACTGGCCCACACTCTCTCAATCACACCTCCAGATGCTCGTCCTCATTCATGGAGTGGGCTAGGGAGATAGGAAATATCACAAGTGGCTAAATTCAGTATTTAGGGATTTGATCTAGATAAACAAAAAGTACCAATCTTGTTGAAATGTCACGAGGCAATTGGACAAACTAAGTAACATTCTCTAGTGGTAACTAAGGGCCTTAAAGAAGGAGGAAAATCCAGCTATCTATGTGTGTATATATATATATATATATATATATATATATATATATATATATATATATATATATATATATATATAAACATTTTAGAGAAAGGTGTGCTGATGAATTATGTGATTTTAGACACCTCATGTTGATCCAATCTATGATTGGTAAATTATTAAAGGAACAGACATCTAAGATAGACCTTTGAGAGTTACTGGTTGTAACTGGAGAAACTTTAAAAGCCAGCAGTTGCTCACGGCAGAGATAGCTTCTCATTTTCTGTCATTTAAAAAGAATCGGGCACAGATGCACATCATGTGTAACCTGGGATTGTTCCATCACATTTGTAACTAGTGGTCGTGCATATCAGAAATGTTATAACATGTTATTATTTTGAATCCATGCTCAACATAAAGAGTTGTTTAATTAAAATGCACTGGCAAAAATAAATAAATTGCATCCATTGTTCAGAAGCACTGCAATCTCATTATACAAAAATCACATATGAGGTTCCTCAAGGCACCATTCTTGGGCCTCCTAATGTAATAATGTGTAATGACAATAAGAGCAGAAACTGGTGTCTCTCTAAAATAATAAAGCACCTTCTCATTGTGGTTACAGTTTATTCTGTTAATTGTAATTTGTCTTAACTATTTATTTGTTTTAAATTTGTATTTTATAATTTCTTTATTTTCATTTGAAAGTTATATTTTGTTATTATTCTTTCAATGTTTTTCCTATGCTTTTAAGAAAAATAAATATATGTAGTTCAGCCACATATTTTAGTTCAAAATATGTCTTTTTTAATTAACAGGTTACAGAGAATGAGAATGAACAATTGTCTCTTAATCAGTCAAATTAATCATATTTAATCAATCATAACTATATTTATATAGCACCTTCCAACAATGCCTTGCATAGGCCAAGATGCTTTACAAAATAAAACAAATAAATACAAAACACAATAAAACAAAAAAGTTATGTCAAGTAAAAACTAGAAATGCAAACATGTTAAAAGAAAACTGAATACACCAAAGGTCAAAAGCCTTTTTAAATAAATAGGTCTTAAGGTTAGCTTTGAATAAAAACAGGTCAGAGATGGCATGCAACTCATATGGAAGACTATTCCAGGATGTTGGGCCAGCTGCTGAAAACGACCGGTCCTCCCATTGCTTACACTTAGAGTGAGACACCTCCAGCAGATGTTGACCAGCAGACCGTAAGGCTCTGCTGGGCTGGTGGGTTTTCAGAAGTTCAGCTAGGTAGGGTGGTGCAAGGCTAATCAGAGCTTTAAAAACAAACAGCAGCAGTTTAAACTGTATCCTGAGTTGAACCGGATACCAGTGCAGTGATAGAAGGATATTAAATGGGAAATGGGAGACTGATTGGTACCAACATATAAAGCATGGATGGCCTTCTTCAGATCACTGCGGCTAAGGAATGACTTTACTTTAGACAGCAGATTAAACTGGAAAAAGTTTGTTTTCACAATAGAATCAAGTATGGAGGACCGATCCTGGCAAAATCAAAAATAAAAGCAGAAATATATATATTTTGTTTTTCCTTTTCCTTAGACATGCATTTTCATCAAGAAATGTATATATTTTCTTTTTCCTTTTCCTTACATATGCGTTTTCATCAAGAAATGTATATATATTTGTTATGATTCCAGCCCTTCAGCTCCACCTTGACTGTGCTGATTACTCATTGCCTTCACCTGCACTGGGCTGCTCCTATTTAATCAGCTGCTCGTCACCAGCTCAGTGCGAGATCGTCTG
>JAHUTJ010026313.1:0-16951 GCA_036250325.1 Characodon lateralis | reverse complement strand
ACCGGGTCGCGGGGGCAGCAGACTCAGCAGAGACGCCCAGACGTCCCTCTCCCCAGACACCTCCTCCAGCTCCTCCGGGGGGAGCCCAAGGCGTTCCCACGCCAGCCGAGAGACATAGCCCCTCCAGCGTGTCCTGGGTCGTCCCCTGGGCCTCCTCCCGGTGGGACGTGCCTGGAACACCTCCTGAGGAAGGCGTCCAGGAGGCATCCGGTATAGATGCCCGAGCCACCTCAACTGGCTCCTCTCGGTGTGGAGGAGCAGCGGCTCTACTCCGAGCTCCTCCCGGATGGCCGGGCTCCTCACCCTATCTCTAAGGGAGATGCTAAAACTCGCAAAAAGTGGATGGACTGGGATGAAGGAAAAGAAATGTGAAATGTGGGTTAACAATATTGCAGTACAAAGAACTGTTTTCAGGGCAAACAAAGTTAAGATAACTCTATTTAAAGGGTGGTTTTAAACACAGATCAACCATAACGCGCCACCAGAGCTCATGCATTTTAATCCTTGTATTAATGGTATTTTAAGGTACATGTTTAACTTTGAAGGATTGGTAACAAGCTATAAGTTTCCCTTTGTTAGCTCCAACCGCTAATGGCCTGATGCTACGGCCAGATAAAGGCTAGTTAAGACATTAAGAATCAACTGTCCGAAAAGGCTATTAGTTTCCAATCTAGAAAATAATATTTTCTCAAATGTTATTTTACTAAACATGATAGCTAATTAAACACCATTAAGAATCACTTATCCAAAACGGTTGTTGGTTCCCATTCAAATGATTATTTCCTTAAATATTATTTTACTAAATTACTAAAAAAGTCAGGTAATTAAAGAACATTGAGAATAATTATCCAGAAGGTTAGTTTTTATCCAGTAAATCATTCTTTAAAATATTATGTATTAAACAATGTTTTATCTACTCTTCTGATCTTGCATTGTGAATGGTTGTTTGAAGGTATACCAATTATTGGTCTCAGTTAGTTCTAAACCTAACTTAACCTAATTTCCATATTCCTCAAATAATCCTTAGTTCTCAATCATAGATAACACTGAATGATAATGATGCATCACTCTATTGGTCATGGTTTTAATCATTTTTGATTCACGTTTTCACTTTTCCTTCATTCTGCTTGGTAGTTTAGTTGGATTGTTTTAGCATAGTAAAGAGTTTGTTGTTTGAAATATATTTGGAGTTGAATTATTTTTGTTAATGAATTCTTGCATTTTAAGAAATTGTGTGAATTTGTTCCATGTGTGTGCAGAGTTTTGCCCTTCAGTAATGCCAGAACTCGTTTCAGCCTTTTCTCTATTGTCTGAATACCACTGTTTTATTGGGCTGGTATTCACAGGACAACACTTAACAGACTAATTTAATTTAATAATAATTCAAACATAATCTAATCATAATTAGAATTACAACACTGTTTTAGTAGAATGACAGCAAAACAAGGATTAAAAGAAAACTAAATTTTGCACAAATGGCGTCATATTTGCCGCCATCTTTAATAACAGATATCCAAGCAATATCCTCACTTTGTTTGGATACCCCAGTTATCAGGAGAGTGCAATCACACGTGGCCTCCAGTTGCTGTCAGCAAATGCAAACTCTATGTAATAGACTATAAATTACCCTAAACTTTTTTTTGATCCAGTAGGATTCATGTTCTGGATTTTTGTGTATTACAGGTGTGTAGGTTCATTTTTGGAGAAAAAACCATAGTCTTCCTTGTGTGCAGTAAAGCATCCTAAGGTTTGGTGGTTAAGATAAATCTTTGCGGGTATAAATAATTAAATATTTCTCTGTCCCCGGGGAATCTGTTTAAGCTGAGCTGCAGAAACATTTAGAGCTATTAAAGATTTTGATTAAACTTAACGATTTTATCTCCCTTTCGTGTTGCTCTAGAACAAGAGGAAAAGTACATTACACTTAATCAGTACACTTAATTCATAATTGAAGAGACCGACTTAACCTTTAAAGAAATGGATTAATGTTCAACATGTTCGGCCTAATAATGTGACCCAACAGCTGGTTCATATTTCTTACCCTATCTGGCTCCCCTTTTACATCAGTGTGGGAGTGGTGTTTCTCGGGCTTTCATCTCCTATTTTAATGTCACACTCTGAGCTTATTTTAGCAGCTTGCTTGGAACAAACGGAATAATGCAACAGAGTGAGCGAGGCTGCATTAGGAGCGGGGGGAAGACGGCAAGGGAAAGTTTCAGAGACAGGAGTCTGTGTTATTCTCCCTCTTTTGAATGTGGGGCACAAAAAGCCTAAAGGAGAAGAACTAAGTAAATGTCAGCTATGCCTTTTCCTTCCTTCGCTGACATACCGACATACACACACCTCGATTTTACACCCACCCAAAAGCCCATGTACTCTCAGGCCTATAATCTTCCACTGCACCCACGCACACACTTGGAAATGTTCTTATTTGTATTCTTCCTATCTGGAGCCTGTGTTCTCTGGCAGACACCGAAATATCAAATGCATAAATATTCATACTCTTGTAAGGGTGGTGAGCCTCACCAGCCTCCTTCACCCTCATCACCCTTTCTCGCAAATGTGATTGAAGACCAACACAATGCCAAACACACACACAAGGTTTTTCTAAATGAATCCTAACGAATGTCAACAGAATATGCACCCCGTACTGTCGAGGCTCTTTGGCATGAATTACTGCATCAATGCGGCGTGACATGGAAACGGTACATTCTCAATGGGGTTTAGGTCAGGAAAGTTTGCAGACCAGTCAAACACGGTGTTACCAAGGTTATTTAACAAGGTATTGATACTTTTGGCAGTGGGGGCAGATGCCAAGTGCTCCTGGAAGATGGCGTCAGTATCTCCATAAAGCTTGTAAGCAGAGGGAGGCATTAAGCGCTCTAAAACCCTGGCAGTCAACACGGCTCCTCAAATCATCACTGACTGTGGAAACGTTACAACGGACCTCAAGCAGCTTGTAGTCTGTGAATCTGCACAAGACAGAAGCAATCATAATATTGTTTATCTCTATCATGAAAAAAAAGATGAACATGTTAAGAATTAGTGATCCCGTGAATACGGAGATACGTATACAAACATCAAAAACAGACAGTATGGTTGGGATTGTTACTTGTTTTTCCACTGTTATACTTTCTAGCAATACAATTGCACTACTGTAACAAATTATTATAGTTTGGTACCCTTCTTGAAAATGGGTAAAGTTCATTTTAAGAGCAGTTGCCAATAGGCAAACAGTATTGTGGTATTTATCACTACAATAAATACCACAAAATATCATAACACGTTTTTTTTTCTACTGAAATGCAAAGTTTACATTCACCTGAAAAAAAGACTTTGGATCACTGAGCAACAGCCCAAAGATTTTTCTTCTTAGAAACCTTTCTTCTACTACAATTTTTTCCTTTCACTAAACTTTCAATTTAAATGCTTATATACAGCAATCTGTGAATGACCAGATTCTTTAGCAATTTGGTATTATTTTGTATTTTTGGAACCTGGAGTTGCAGAGGAGTGCTTTTCTCATTACATCTTAACCACATCAGTGTTTGTTGAACATCCCACCCAAACACATAAAGGCACAGAAAAGAAGTGTTTTTCTCAGCTGCCCATTAGCAGCCAAGCATGTTTGCTACAAACCAATCTGATTCAAACAAAAAGGCATCGAGAAATCTATAAATAATTATAAAGAATACAAATGAAACTCATTTCTACTCAACTTCATTAAAGTGGGAACGCAAATCCCCTCAGTTATTTGCTTGTAAGCCATTAAGGTGCTGATGGTGGAAACACCATTGAGACCACTGAAGACCTTTGTCACTGTGCATCAATCATCTCGACTCGCCAGCTTTGTCTCCTACGTCTTCACAGCTCATTGCTCCCTCTATCTCCCTCACACACGCACACACACATGCGCCTCCCCCATTCATCTCCTCTGATCTGAAATATCCATTTACATTTCTCTCAATTCACTGCAAGCACTGTGCATATTTATGCACTGATACCCCATCAGTCACTCTCAGTAAAACCTTGTTCTTCTCATTCTCTTCAGCTTTGATTGAAGTAGTGATTCATATTTATGCGGTTGTCAAAAAAAAGGGAAAAAGGCAGAAGCTGCACATTTTCCACTGCTCGCCTCCTCCCCTGTTCTTCACGTTGAGACATCCTCTGCTTTTATCATCGTAGAAAGTCAATGGCAGAAAAAGGAAAGGGAAAGAAACAGAGATAGAATACAAAGAGTACAAACAAAGTGAGGTGTAGAAGGGGAAACAAAAAGATTTCGAGATGAAAAGGTTAGATCTAGAGAGTATTTTGTGAAGGTATCAAAGTTAGAATGAAAAAAAGCGAACCAAACTGATTACTGATTACACCCCTTGTTCCTAAGCTGTGCCAATGTTTAACCCATCATTATGCTTCTAACTTCTCCTTTATAACACTCTGGTTAGCAAACTGCACCTCCTGCTCACCCAAAAAAAGCTAAATATTCTCCTGACTCTGTGTCAAAAAAGGAACTTAACTGGAATAAAGCAGAAAGCACCTAACCCATTAGTTTCATTTTAAAATTCAATCACCAGTAAAATACAGTTCTCCAGTACATAACTAATCAATCCCAACAGTTTTATATAAGTTGCAATGATAGGACTTTTCCTGACTGATTTTGGGTTTGACATATTCCACTTTTTTACTCCATGGGACTTAACAAATAATGGATTCCAGGTTCTTTGATGGAGGAAAGAAGTTTTTAATCCAACAGAAATGGAAGGTATTACAAAATTATTTAAATCTATGCATCAAAGCATCTGTCCCTAACCTTTATCTGTAAATGGACACATTATTTCTTAGCACTCTCTGAATTAGAGAACAAGGTTACCAATTAAAAAAAAGAAGAAATCAACATTTTATGGTTTCATTTTTTTAAATCAGAAAGATACTAAAAATCTTTTTGTAATCTGTTGTCTGAAAAATCTTTTGATGATGCATGAGAAAATGTGATATAATTCCAATTAATATTGGCATCATTCTTATATCGTGCATCCCTAATAAAAATGCAGATGTACTGTATTTGCTGCAGTTGTTTTCCAAGCCACGCTGCAACAGACCGAGAGTTGCTTCCGCCGTCCGAAGTCAGCAGCTTCCTGGACTCCATTCATCCTACCTTGTGTCCATCCATTCATGGTTGCTCTCATCTCCATACAGCTGGCTTCCTTGGCAGAAGAGCCATTTCAGTTAAACATCGCGCCATCTACAAAAACCTTCAACCTTACAGTGAGCATATGGTGCAGGGCTCCGTATTTTTCATCTCCAGATAATTACCATACACATCTAGCATGGCGAGAGGCCGAAAGCAGCAGGCTTATAATTGGGACATCCATAAATAAGGAGCAGAGTGATGCCTGCGATTCTGCTGATTTGTTTAGTAGGAGATGCATGCATGAAGAACCTGATGGTGTTTTACTGCATGAGCTACAGACTGTTCGCATCATCACTCCCTCCCTCCAGCAACATCTCACAATTTCTTTCATTTATCATCACTCACTCTTCTTATCATGATCCATCACAGTGTAATTTCAGGGCTTCAATTTATATCCTCCTCCCTCTTAGCCTCGCCCACTTTATCTGCCAGGCATATAAGAGACAGATGTTGGATTTATAACATTAATAACAAAGTGCCAGTCTTTCCCTCTCCATCCAGACAGTCACAGATAAAAATGCACAGATCGTCTTCATTAGTATTACTGAGTGATTTACAAGTTTTCCTCTAAAGTGTGTGGCAAAAATATTCATACCCTCTGAACCTTTCTACATTTTGTTATTATCGGAATGTCGTGTGAAAGACTAACACAAAGGAGGGTATGACTGTGAATTTGATGCGATTTTAAATGGTTTTTTGACAAATACACTGGGGTGTAATGATATACATATTCGTACAGAAAATATCTGGTACTGCCCTGCTGGTTCGGTGTGCGCATGTGCCAGAAAAATACAGCGTTGTTTTTTTTACATGAACACGTGCACAATAAACTAAGTGTGCAATGCAACATTCTGTAGAGCAACTTTAAAAAGTGACACTGAAGCAACACAGACAGGACTCCCAGCTATCACTGAACTGCTATTTGGAAACATTAAGGTTTCTCATACAGCTACAGTGGAGAAACAAGGTGGGCTAAACCAAAACTTTATGATGACAATGAGTGGGTATTTTCCTAACAGCTGCGCATGCTGCATTCAGGTACAGCTGGGAAACCAGGTGGTCGAAATATCAAAACAACTCCAAACTTATTTAAACATGCTTTATTCTGAAATATGGGCACAGTCTTATATAAAATTTCTAAACATTGCCAGTGACAGTTTACAGGAGGTTATATTGTTGTATAATCTATATATCCAGGTATTGGCTGTGCCTGCTTATACTACTTTATTCATGGAAACAAAATCCAACCATATCTCCAGTCAGTTCTATACTGTCCACTTTTTTTAACATTTTAACATATTAAAATCTAATTTCGAAAGTGAAAAAAAAGTATTTGTTTACTGCAGACAGAAGCAAAACATATATCCTGCATTTTTATTTATTTTTTTCTTGACTGTAGCATCCCAAAAACCTCCAACCAATCATCTTTTCATCAACTCATTCCCTGTCCCTGGTTAAGAAAAGCATCCCCCCAGCATGATCCTGCCACCACCATGTTTATATGGCTTTATTCCTGTCACTCTTTGATAAAGGCTACATTTACGGGGATCATAAAATGTCTTTTCAACAGATTCTCCTTAAGAAGTTCTATTAGAAATGTTCAAAGCTTGGGATATTGGTTTATAACCTAACCCTGCTTTAGACGTCTCCACGACTTTCTCCCAGACTCTTCTTCTGTGCTACTTAGTCTTCATGAAACTGCTTGTTCACTAATGTTCTCTAACAAACCTCCGAGTCCTTCATAGAACAGCTGGATTTTTACTGAGATAAATACAAACAGACGGACTGTGTTTGCTAATTGAGTTCTAAAAGCAATTGGTTGCACTGAATTTTATTTGGGGGTGTCACAATTAAGGGGGGGGGGGGGGTGTATACAAATGCAAACCACTCCTCAGGTTTGCATTTGTAAAACCATTAATAACCATGTATCAATTTCCTTCCACTTAACAATTCTGAATTAATTTGTGTTGATTTGTCACACCCCAAAGAAACTCATGGAAGTTTGTGGTTGTAATACGACAAAATCTGAAAAATTTCAAGAGGTATCTAAACTGTATGCATTGCTTGTATTGATTAAAGAAAGTGGAAAAAACAATAAATGAGTGAATTTCCTGTTTTTTATGTTACAGAATAAGACCTAAATGCACTAGCTGATAAACACACAGACATTCATAAAAATCAATACTCATCTACTTGCTCTGTTGCTGCTGGTGTCCTCATAAAGCCTAATGTAAGCATTACATTGCAAAGAGTAATGACCTCTCTAAAGATGAACATGGAGAAGATTTAATAGACTCTGGATATGGGAATTGTTTAAGTGGATGCAGAGGGAGGACATTACAATGTGAACAGGAAACATTGGGGTAGAAAGCGAACGAGTGGAAGGAATATAAACCAAAGAGGATTAAGTGTTAGGGTTGTCAAAATAATCCAAATATTGATATATTTTATATTTAAAAATTATTATTATTCAAACATACTAATTTGCCTCAAAATCAATATAAACAGACACATTCCTATTTGCTTAAATAGTCGCACTTCTTCCACTGACAGCTGTTCTGCACTCAGCCCCTTCCCTCCACGAGCTGCTGATGGAGGTTTTGATCTCTGCTAACAAGGCAACTGCTGCCTGAAAAAAACATAGTGTGCCCTCTTTAGCCGACAAGGCAAACACAAAAATGTTCTTTGGAGGTATTTTCCCTAAGAGGCCGATGGACAGGAAAAATCCCAAAATGCCAAATGCTAGCTGTGCTATTGTTACAAGCTAACACTGTGGCATTGATGTTTGAGAGCAACTTCAAAGGGTCAGTAAAGCTCCAGTCTGTTTTATTTTAACGTTATTAAGAACAACAAGACGGGACGTTTAACACACCAAGTTCACAAGAACACAGAAAGGAGAACGAAGGAAATACTTGAAACGTATACAAGTATACCATAAACAAAATGCCAATGGTTTCAAAACATTCTAAGTATATTAAAATGTTTAAAAATATGACACATTTAAGGTTTTTTACGCTCTCCATTATTGAGAAAATATAATGTTTTGTATACAAAAGTAATTCGATTGATCCTTTATTTGTCCCTCAGCATTAAAATGTTTTGCATCAACATGGCACACTAAAGAGAAGCAATTACAAAAAACATTCAATAATTACACGACTGAATCATAGGTACACACTTCCATAAAGGAGATTAACACTTATACTAAGAGTTATCTTGTCTACTGTTTTGCCAAAGAGGGAAATGACAATTAAATTATATATTTTTCTAAATGAGGGCTGAATTGTTCTGTAATTGGTTTCGACCTAATAAACGGAAGGTAAAATATTGTCATATTGTAATCTTTATTTTTTCTCTTTACTAGAAGGAACCTGTACCTTCACAAAACATTGCCGCAGTATTGAAAATGGTATCAGTATCGAGTTTGAAATGTTAATATTGTGACAACCCTTGTAAGGGTATAAGTAAGAACACAGAGGAGCAGATCTTGAACCGCAGTTTTGTTGGCAGGCTTGGTGAACGACATACTTTCCCACGAATGGGCAGGAGATGATGGCTAAAACCAAATATTGCATGAGAAACATCTGATCCAATATTACTGTGTCTTCCAAACATTAGTCTTCTTCAGCAAAGCAAGGCACACAAGGTATTAACCTAAACAGTTTTAATCTTGGAAACTGACTGCCTCAAAGAACCTACTCATGTTCATTTGAATTATTTCAGGACCAAAAGAACTTCATCCCTCGGGTCAGATTAATTTAATGGTAAAAAGAATATAAAAGGACAGATGATGAGCTTCCGATGACATATGCCTCTCCATGATGGGTCGGTATGCGAGTGCAGCCAAGTTCCCCATTCAACGTAACGAGGACAGGATGTGAAGCCAAAAACTGAAGCGACTGCCCACTTTCAAAAACAATCCTGCACGATGCCAAATACAGCTCAAAACCATCCTGCAGCCATTAAGAGTTGGACACAATCAGTGATCTTAACATGGAGCACATCCAAACACTCCACTTCAGCACAATCCAGCTAATAAAATGACCTTTTGGTAAAATGCTGAATTAGTAACATTTGAGGATTATTTGTCATCAAAAATCCTACTAATTAATTTTGTTGGCTATTTCTTACAGTGTCTTCACCAACATTTGTTGTCATGCCTGTTGAGAAAAGTTGCGTGGCGATAGATGCAGTGGGCAAGTGGCCATGCAGCTTATAAAGAAGCCCAGTTTCCACAGCAGGTGCAGAACCATCATGGAGCCACGGAGCCGCTCCACTCTGTCCTAGTCAACATTTCCAGCCTTAGACAACACTCTTCCCTGAGGGGACTGTCTGCTAAGAATAGAAGGCAGCAAGAGCCTCTGCCCCTGCCTATGTGTATATGTTTGTGGGCGAATGTATGAACCATGTGAATCCTTCTGGTTTGCTATGCAGCATATGTTGTAACGTGCAGAAATAACCTGCATACCAATGGCGACACCCCTCCAGCAGAGACTAGATTCAATTCTTTAGAATTAGATGTTTTCATATACTTCATAGACAAAAAATCCAATGTTGTACAGTAATGTGTGTTTGTCATCTGAAAATGCCCTCTAAAAACAAGACAGTTCCATATTTTACAAGGTAAAAAAATGTATCAGGTCTAATCTGCAATGAAAAAACCTTCTATAACTTTAGAGCTCTGCACATAGGAAAGAGGAAGTGATAAATCCAGTAATTAGACAAACAAAAAAATCCAGTTACATGAACATAGGGTGCACAATTTTCTAAAGTTCTGTGGTCTTGGATATTAATAATTCAATTTATTTGTAAAAAAAAACACAAACTAAATAACACAAATTCTTTGTAAAAAGGGATCAATACCATTGAGCTTTTTCACATTTTGTCACATTACAAACACAAACAACAGTGCATTTTATTGAGATTGTATGTGATAGATAAACACAAAGTCAAGTATCATTGTGGAAAAAAGGATAAAATGTTTTAATTTTTCTTTCAAATAAAAAAAACTAAAGCATGGTGTCCATACTTTAGCCGAGGATTTATGAAGACACTGGAGAAGCTGCAGAGATCCACAGCTCAAGTGGGGCAACTATTAGTCGTGAACTCCGCAAATCTGGCCATTATGGGAGAGTGGCAACAACCATGAGAAAACCTGTTTATATAAAAGGTGCTTCAGGCAACGCAGACCAAAACCGCTTTGTTTGGCCAACATGCAAAGTGATGTGTTGCAGAAAATCAACTGAACACACCACTCCTACTGAAAAACACAACGATGAACATTTTTCTTTAGCAGATACAGGGAAACTGCTTATGTGAAGATGATTGAAGCTAAACAGTGGACAGTCTGGGAAGGTAACCTGTTCTGGTTGTTGACAGTGCAAAGCATACAGCCACAGTGAAATGGTTTAAGGTCAAAGCATATTAATGTGTTAGAATGACTCAGGCACAATCCAGACTTAAATGCAATTGGGAATCTGTCCTATAGGTAAAAACACAAATGCACGCCACACTTTTCAGATTTATATGTGTATGTGAAACATTAAAAAAGTTAGTATTATCTTTCCACTTTACAATTGTGCACTAATTTGTGTTGGGCTACCACCTAAAGTCCCAACTGAAAACATTAAAGTTTGTGAACTTAAAGTGACAAAATGTGAAAACTTTCAAGAGGTGTGAATACTTGTCCCTGTCACAGTGAAATAAAAACAAAAAAAACTGATATTTAGACTTCCACGAATGAAAAGAAAATGGCACTACTTAAAGGGGAAGACAGGCGCAGCAGAGGGCTTTCAGCACTTCTAAGAAGCAGTGGTTTATATTGGGTCTATGTGTGCATTTGCACATGCATGCATTCAAAGTGAAAGACCTGGACTCCCCTGGAGAGGCAGGAGGCCGTTTAATATTTCAGAGCAGTGATAAATAAGTCAGACAGACTGCAGAGAGATAAGGTGACTGCGGGAATGGGTGAAGCAGTGAGGGGAGGAGGAAGAGGAGGAAGACTGGGAAAGGACACGAAGATATATAGAAGTGGAGATGTATGACACACAGTGATGAGCAAAATCTTAGGGAAATAAATAAAAAATGGAAAAGTAAAGAAGAATGACAATGACAAAAAAAAAAAACGAAATACCTGCATTAACATAGTCTAAACATAGACTGAAAGGATGCAGGTGGTAATAAACAACCATAAGTCTCCACAGCTCAGTTGGCCAGTAAGACGTAAACACAAAGGAGGAAGAGCTTTCCTCACGATTCCTGCTTCCTAAAGCACTAACATGAAGACACTTGGGGTGAATGTCGAACTTTGATTTCTGTCAACGGAAAAGATCAGGAGAGGATCAAAAACAAAGACGAGACGAGGAAGGAGGGAGACGGAGCAGAGACAGAAGGGAGGGGAGGAGGCGGAAAGAAAACAGAGACGGTTACTGTAAGGAAAGGTCAATGTAGACAGAGAGCAAGTGTGAGGGATGAGAAGAAAAACAGGCAAAAGAGGTGGAAGTATGTCAGCTTTTTTGGGTAAGAATACGTCTCACGGTGCTGTAGCCTTCGGTTTGATGGACTTATGATCAGAAGATGAAGTTACTGTGTAGTGCTTGGCAGTATTTATTTCAGTTAACAAACTTCAGTATAATTATTTGGGATTTTATGTGATAGACCAACACAAATTAGCCTGTATCTGTGAAGTGGAAGGAAAATGACACATCCTTTTAAAAATGTTCTTCACATTTCATCTCAGTACAAACGATGCAGTCCTGTGAATCCCTCAGAGGTTTGTTAGAGAACATTAGAGAACAAACAACATCTCATGGAGCACTCATTAAGCCATCATCTGAAAATGGAAAGAGTGTGACAGAATTGCAAATCTACCAAGATATGGCCGTCAATCTGAACTGACAGGAAGGGCAAACAGAGCAGTGATCACAGAAGAAGCAAACAGGCCCAGGCTAACTCTAGCAGGACTCACAGTGATCAAAAGCTCAGCTGGGACAATCTGTTGGGGACAACTTTTAGTTGGACACTCAAATAATCTGTCATTTTTGGAACAGTCGCAGGAAGAAAGCCATAGCTGTAAGTATGATTCCATATGGCTTTCATTCAGTTTCCCCGAACTCAAACTTTGAGGAGGAACAATAATAGTGCACCTCACCTTTAACACGTCATCCCCATGGTGAAGCATGGTGGTGACAGCATTATGCTATGGGGATTCATTTTTTCAGCAGGGACAGGAAAGCTGTTTGGAGATGATAGGATAATGGATGGAGCTAAATATTAAGTATGCCTGGAAGAAAATCTGTTAGAGGCTGCACAAGCCCTAAGACTGGGGCGAAGGCTCACTTCCCAGCAGGAAAACAACCCTAACCTTACAGGCAGAGATAGAATATAAAGGTTTAGACTAAACATATTAACATGTTGTTAATGACAAAAAATTGTTAGAAGTTCAAGGGGTATGAATACATTTGCAATGCACTGGAAAATGTTGCATATTTTTCAGACGGACCATGCTTATCTGGCAACTATTTGCTACACACAAAAAAATCAGGTGGATTCTAACTAACAGAAGCTGTGCTGCAGCCCTGTAAAACCTTTAAACTGTGAGCAAAGAGCTTCTTCTCATCCATCCATTTTTATCTTTCTCTCTTTTGAAAGAAGCAACTTCTTCCCCCGCCTTTTTCTCCACCTCCAAACAGCAGCTCTAAGCTTCCTCTGCTGCCATCTTGGCTAAATGCTTCCGTATGCCAGGAGCGTTTTTTATTTCCCAACAGCTTTGTCATTCTTTCTCTCTCATCTTAGCGTCACTCCTCATCCGTCCTACTCAATCTTTCCTTGACTAAGGGCACTTTCTTCTATGCTATAATCTTCCTGTTTTGTTGTGCAACATACAGACATCTCTGGGCAAAAAAATAAAACTGCAGGAACTATTAAAAATTCATTTTAAAAAGGTCAACATTCGACAAAGAGTAATTATTTAGAGAGTCAAATATATAAATATGACTGGGATACAGCTGACGGAGGAAATCCTAAATTAATCCCAATCTCTTTGAGGGGATTAGTGATAATCTAACCTGGCCTGCTGTCTCTTCTTTGACTTATAAACTCATTTTAGTGGCACTCTGAGGAAGCAAGCAGGGATCTTGTATGAGCCTTGAGCTGCTGGCATTAGCTCACATCACTATAAGCTTCCACACAAATCAATTACACCCCTGCTTATCTGGCTCTAAACTTGCTATCCATCCTCAGCCATCACTGGACAGTGGCTACACACACACACACACGATTTTGTGTGGGCATAAACATGAAACTTCTTGCCAGGTGCATATAAGCACATCCTAATCATGGCAGACCAAGGAGAACTTGTCATGCTTTGGGACTACAGACAATTAGGTCAAACAAATCCAGATTGGAATCGAATTTTTATTCAGTTGAAGGATTAAATATACTTATAGCAGTTTCACTGATGAACATACGAGCTTAAGCTTCAATCTTTTTACAAATACGTCTTTAACCCATCATCCTTTAGTTTCGTTAGTGTTTATTTATGCATCCAGTTCCTTGCAAATGGATCCATGTAGCTTGAACTCCTTTGCATTCTGTTGTGTTTTCTCATATGTCTATTTTATTGGGATTTTATGTGATAGACCAACAAAAAGTGGTGGAATAAAAATGATACATGATTTTAATATATATATATTTTTAATAAGTAAAAATCTGAATACTGTGGTGTACTTTTGTTCTCAGGCTCCTTGAGATTTATTGGTACCAGAACCAACATTTTGGTGCAAATACAGCTGCTGGTGCTTTGAGATACCAGAAGTATTAGTTTCAATGCGTAAAAATTGTGATCCTAGTTTTTCGTCAATGATATTTTTTTAAACAAAACCTAAATAAAATAAAACTCAAGCTATGATAAAAATATGACCGACATTTTCATTAACAAATTAAATAAGACAGATCAAATCTAGATAAAATCCAGTCATATGTAATTAAAACCGGTTAAAAAATAAATGTTTCAAAAATCAACAGTAAATTTGTTTTTGTATTGCTTTTCTTTTAAGATGTCACAGACCCTAAAAAGACATTTCTCTATAATGTCATATTGTAGTGGACTAAATGTATGGTAAAAATGTTGAGTAAAATTTAGCATGATTTAGTCGACTAAAACTAAAATTAAACTAAAATTACTACCGATACCTAAAACTGTGACTAAAACAAACTCAAAATGTTCTGTCAAAACTATCATTGAATGCCAATTTTGCAGAGTTGAGACTTTTGCCCGCTGTTCTTTCTGACTTCATGTTTCAGGTGGTTGTCCTGCTGGATGAACCTCTGTCCCTGTCTCAAGGATTTTGAAGTGTCCAACAAGTTTTCCTCCAGCATTACCGTCTTTAGCTCCATCCATCTTCACATAAACCCTAAACAGCTTTCCTGTCCCAGCTGAAGAAAGGTATCCCCACAGCGTGACACTGCCAGCCACTATATTTCATCATGGGGATGGAGTGTTCACACAAAGCATTTAGGCCAACAAGTTCAGTTTTAGTCTCATATGATCAGAGTACCTTCTTCCCACGTTTGTTGGGTCCCCTGCATGAAAACTGCAAACTGGACTTCTAATGGCTTTCTGTTACCAATGGGGACCTTCTTTTAACTCTGCCATAAAGCTCTGACTTGTAGAGTGCACATCAAATAGTTGTTCTGTCTACAGATTTTCCCATCCGAGCTGCAGATCTCTGGTGCTCCTCCAGAGTTACCATGGGGTTCTTGGCTACTTCTCTGATTAATGCTCTCTTCTAGCTGTGCAGCACTATCTTTGGTTGAGTCCAACATTGCTATGTGAGATGATAAAACCTCCACACCATTATCCCCAACCTGCCGGCTGTGTTCCTTGGTCTTCGTGATGCTGTTGGTTCACCGATGTTCTCTGACAAACCTCTGAGGCCTTCACAGACCAGCTGGATTTAAAATTAGATTAAAAAGTGGATAACAAAACCTTTACGGGCCTAAAATCTCAATCTACTTGTCATGACAAAAACTCATGTAAGCCCATAATGCACAAACATACTCTGTCTGGGACTGCAGTGCACACAGGGCAAAACACACACACACACACACACACACACACATAGAAGTAGGATCTCTCTCCTTTGCAATTTTAATCACAAGCACAATTTAATGACATTCTTTGGAGTCTGATCTCCCCCTTATCCCATGAGCATTTGTTGCAGTGTAAATTAAAGACAACCCAGCTCAAGACTGGTTCACCGCAGAGTTTATGTGAAGGTCCCGAATAGGAAACATGTGAAAATATAAAAACGTTAATATTAGCAACATTCCTCGTTTGGTTAGGATTCATATCTGGAATGGCTTTGCAGCACATGTGTGCGCCAGACCGGCTCAAACATGCAACATATGTGCGAAAAGATCAACTGAACTTAAGGCAGAACAGAAACAAGCTGAAACTGAGAATACAGCTATAAAATATTTTATAAGGAGAGGTTTAAAAATATATATATAAAAAAAAAAATCAGACAGCCCCCTCCAGGTTCTGGGTCTGTTCCACCAGAATGCACCTGCCTCAACCTTCTGGTCCATCTGGGCAATGCAAAGAGATGCAGAGCCACAATCATGCCTCAGTTCTTTTGTGTAAAACACACACACACAAATGCCACTAACTCTGAACAGCTGCGACTTCATACCTTCTGTTGGCCAACATTCTTCTCCAGCCGTCTCTCACTGCCAAGGCAGCTAGCAGGCAAACTCTAACTGACTCATCTATTTTGCTCAATCACACACACATGCTCACACACACATACTGACAAACAATTGTGGAGCCTGTGCTTACATACAGGCTTAGGTCTGTGGACCTGAATTCAAATTGTGGAAAATCCTGCACAAGTATTCTTTTATTTAAGCGTTTTATGTAACTGCCAACAACGTGCAGAATTCCCCTTTACAAAACAAAGGATCGATTAGACCAAGTCGTCAAGTCAGCTCCTGCCTGGTAATCAGATTTAGACAGTGTTAATTAGCTGCAAACAAAAAACACAAGACTAAACACTTTATTTGGAATGTCATAGCCAAGCGTAACACATTCAGAGTCTGATTCTGGCTTTGCAACCTCTCAAAATAGATTGAAACTTACAGCTTATAATCAGTAGGTATGAAATCAGGGAAGCACCACATGAGATGCCTTGTTAGGGCAGCGTGTCATGCAGCTGAGTGTGAAAAGCAGAGTTTTTGTGCAAACAGTGGAATTGAAGGAGATGCTACAATTAGAGATGCAAGAAGAAACAGTCTGGTGGCTGGAATCAGCTCTACTGGTTCTAAATATTGGAAGGGTGGAAATTAAAAATCTCATCTTTTTTCCAGATTCATGAAAAGAAAAAGCACAAAGGCTAGCAGTTGCATTGACAACAACACTGCAAGGTGTGGAAGTTGTTACTGTGGGAAAAGGACTCAAAGCTGGTCATTTTCATATCAGTAAGGTGTTTAAGAATTAAGTCAGGGGAAGCACAAAAGCTGTTAGAAGGAGCTTTCTATGAAAGCATTCAGGATACAGGGGTTGGACAATGATACTGAAACACCTGGTTTTAGACCACAATAATTTATTAGTATGGTGTAGGGCCTCCTTTTGCGGCCAATACAGCGTCAATTCGTCTTGGGAATGACATATACAAGTCCTGCACAGTGGTCAGAGGGATTTTAAGCCATTCTTCTTGCAGGATAGTGGCCAGGTCACTACGTGATACTGGTGGAGGAAAA
>JAHUTJ010026312.1:0-16958 GCA_036250325.1 Characodon lateralis | reverse complement strand
CGTGGAGGCGAGCCCGACTATTTCTCGTCGATATCTCTCGAACTCCCGCACCAGCTCAGGCTCCTTCCCCCCCGCGAGGTGACATTCCACGTCCCTAGAGCCAGCCTAAGCATCCGGGGATCGGGCCGCCGAGGTCTCCACCTTCGTCCGCCGCCCAATCCTCTTTGCACCGGTCCCTCACGGTTCCCCCTGCAGGTGGTGTGCCCACTGGGGGATGGTCTCGCGTCTCTCATTCGGGCTTGGCCTGGCCGGGTCCCGCGAGGAGCAAACCGGCCACAAGGCGCTCTCCGACGAGTCCCGAACCCAGGCCTCCGGCTCCGCCGTACCGGGCGACGTCACGGGCCTCGATTCTGTAGTTGTCATGAGGGATTCTCGAACCGCTCTTTGTCTGACCCGTCACCTCCAGCCTGTTTGCCATGTGAGACCCTACCAGGGGCATTTAAGCCCCAGACAACATAGCCTCTAGGATCATTCGAGCACTCAAACCCCACCACGTTAAGGTGGCGGTTCAAGGAGGGGGGTATGTTCAAAGTACAAAGTAACTGATATGAATGTTGTTCTGGAAATATACATGTAAAACTGAAAAGACCACAATTTGTAATAAAAGAGTCATTCAATGAGAATGGTTCAAATTGTTCCTTGCCACTTTCACATTTTTTACCAAAAAGTATTATTTGTAATTATATCCCTCAGCATTAAGGGCATACTTAACAATCAGAAAAAACACATTTTCCCATCTCAGGTATTACTTTTCTGTCATTATTGGTCATTTTTTCAAATGTGGTCACTGTAATTCTTCAACTCCGTTATGGACACAACTGAAGCTCCCTGATTGTGATTATAAGGTGTATTTCTAAAGAAAGCAATATCTATCTATTAATCAGATGTCCCTCACACTAATTCAATCATTGTAAATGCAAAAATGGCATAAAATCTGACATTTTTGCAATTCTAAAGCCTGAAATGTCTCTATGCATTAAAGCGCTCATTTCATTTTTCATCAAACATTTTGTTTAACAGAAGAGTTGTGATGAAAATGGTCTCATAATAGGCCTCAACATTTTAGACAAAAGTCAACTAAATGGTAAATGGACAGAACTTATATAGCGCTTTTCCAGTCATACAGACCGCTCAAACTAACACTAAATATTTTATTTAACTTTTTAAAAAATAATGTATAAAAATGTAGGTGTGATGAGGTTGAGACTAGGATAACAGGGTTGAAGAGACCAATACAGCATTAGATAAGAATTGTTTTTTACTCTTAAATTCACTGTATAGGAATTGCTATTAGCATTGTATTTTATTCTATAACCATAAGAAGGACAACAGATATAATTTGCAGTTGAACTGAGTTTTATTAACCTGGATTATAAACAACTACAACAATATTATCTGTCAAAAATCGATATGTCAAATTTAACAGTGAGTGTGTGACCCAAAAATATACTACTAAAATGCACCTTGTCCTCATGCCAATAACATACAATTAAACTTATAAACTGATGAACTGTAGAACTGAACCACTAAACAGTTCATGATTTCAGTGTGTCTGTTTGTATCAAGCCTGTGTGTGTTTGTGTCTGAATGTGTATGCATGCAACCCTTGTTTCATTGCATTCATCATGTGAGTCGGTTTCACACCTTTTTCAAGACCACATGGCGCCTTGTCACCGGCTGTGGGGGTGGAATGAGTTCAAGGACATCAAACTGGTAACAGAGGATATCATCCTGATGCGGCCAGAAGAATCGGTTTGACCCAACACGATACATGCATTTGACCTGGACGTGTTTCGTTGCACAAATTGCTTCCGTGTTGTGCACATGCAGCTTACATCACAAAATATCTCCTCTCCTGGAGCCAAAATAAAGACCTCGTGAAGCCTCTGTATCTGGAATGTCACGGCCCTTTGCCACCATCATGTCTGCTGCTCTTTTTAAGGCTCCTCCGACACCATCTGGAGCTCCTTTTCCATGGCTGGCCTCGAAACAATTCCAAGAACCAGCCTTGAATCCCCTTCTGTCCAGTCCTGTGGTGAAAAGGAAGAAGTTGCCTCGTTGTTTGTATTGAGTACAAGGTCCATCGCTTAAAAAGTGCAGCACAGACACTTGTGGATGTCTTACCTGAAGGTAATCCAGCACAGGATAGTGCTGCCATATTGCCAGAGGGTTTTTATGTCTACTGGCTGAGATTGTGCTAAAGCACAGTCACTGGGTGTCCGCCAACATACAACACACCTGGATGAAGGGAGGCCTGCTGATGTGAAGCTCCAAAGTGGACTGCCTGAACTTGGAAACTGTATTTACAGCTGTAATTTTCTGTGAAATCAACATGTATCAAAGCCTCTTCCCCTGACATGTTCTTCAACTCACGGCAGAAGGCATACTGCTGCTTGATGTTAAAGTGATGCATTTTGAATCACTTTACATAGCTGTGGAAGAGTTTAAAGAGGTTCCTCTGTGTGCCCTGCACAGATTTCTTAAAGGTCACCTTGACTGTTGCCTTCTCTCCCTTTTTGTCTATCTCCTTCTCCTCTGTTACCCACTGGGTAAACGATGCACTTGAGGAGCTGTTGTATGCACCCATGATGTGGACAGTTTTGTCCTTGCAATCGACACTCTCTCCACATGCATACATGCAACTCTTGTTAGATGAGTTGCAGCAAACCTTCTCTGTCAGCTCTTCAACGCTGTTCATCACAATGAGTTTCATCTGACTGAGCTTCACTGCCAGAAAGCTGAGATTTTCATGCAACTTACACATGCATGTGTCACCATCAGAGAGTGTTGGATTCATGACCCGAAAGGGGTGAAGATGACAGTAAAGGGAGTAAGAAATAATCTGCTCTGGGTATTCTGCCAGAAATCGTCTGCGATTTTGAAGTGTATCCATCAGGAACCTCTTCTGAATTTTTATTTTATTCTTTGTAAGTGTTTTTCTTGGTTCCTGTGGTGATTCTACTCACATCATCTCTGAGATAGAATGACTTATTTTTTGACATCTTTAGTAAACCTTCTGGTCCTCTTCCTCTCAAAATGAAGACTGTCATGATGTTGGAATTTTTTATTTGAGCATCCAAGGGATTCACTTGCAAATTTTTGCAACCTGTATTTCTTTATAATTCTCCCTGTCCTGACTTTGGCAATCAGCTGCCTTTCCCTGTCCTTGGTGGCTCTTTTGCATTTATCACTAATATCCTGAAGAAGTGATTGATGGTGAAGTAATGTTTTTTTTTTTTTTTTTGTTTGTTTATTTGGGGATTAACCGGACAATTTGAAGTCAGCCTGCTTATTTTTGACCTTGGCAAATCCAAATGTTCCTTTAAACGTTAGCACCTTTTTTTGTATTTTTCTTCCGATTTTCTCCCTTTTTCAAGTTTTTCTTGTAGTTCTGCTATTTGTCTCTTGAGCTTATTTCTTTCTCCTCTGTCCATCCTAGCCACCAGATGTTGCCTACAAAACAAAACAAAACAAAGAAAAATTTATTTGGGTGAGGAAAGTTTGGCTGTTTTACCCTCCCACCACTGTTTCTAAAATGAAATTGTGAATCATTTTTACTACATCAATTTTAACTACCCATTGCCCTAACCTTAAAGATCCTGGCTGTGGAGGCTGCTCTGGGTGATCTCCCTGATCTGGACTCTGTGTGAGAAAAAATAACTAATAGGATTGTGATTATTCTGCAGATAAGTGAAATAAATGTGAGAACCACACATAAATATTAACATCCTAGTTTTGTTTTGAGAGTACATGTTTACCCATAATTTTTTAAGTTTTCTAAATGAAATCTCACCACAGATGGTCGTAACCAGTTAAACTATGTGAGAATCAAACAAAACATTTGATCAAAAGGTCTAAATGACAAAAATGTAAAAAAAAAAAAAAAAACAGTTACTTTCCTCTAGCATAATAGAACAACTGTTTTAGTCGTTTAGAAATTTCTTTCATTTTCAGTCCATATATGATTGGATTGAAAAGAGGATTATAGATTATTATTTGCAGTGTTATTACAAAACGTACAGTCTTTGAAATATCAGATTCAAGTCTAACAATAATCATGTCATAAGTAAGCAAACAGGAATAGTTGATTAAAACCAGCAGGTGAGGTAAACATGTCTGTGCAGCTTTTTTCCTGACTTCCCCAGAACTTCTGTAGGCTATTCTAAGTATCATTGTGTAAGTGAATAGTACGAAAAGCATTGGAAGAAGACTAATATTGAATAGGACCACTAAGCCAAATATCATTATTGCCCTTGAAGGCACACAGAAAAGATAATTCACTGAATTGTTGCAGAAAATGCCTTTCAACGTAAAGCTACAGAGTTTTACATTAGCAAATGCAATGACAGCCACAACAACATGACAAGCAGGTACAAGCCAAGCTAAGACAAGGAAAATACTCACTTTAGTTTTTCTCATAATGGTTGGATATTGCAGAGGTTTACATATGGACACATATCTGTCGTATGACATGGCTGTCAAAAGCAAGAATTCAGAACCACTTAAAGAATAAAATAAAAAGCTCTGGAAGAGACACATTTGATAAGTTATAATAGGTTTTTCAGATAAAAAGTCTATCAAAAGCTTTGGGTAAACCACAGTGCTGAAAAGCATGGAGTTCATTAACAAAGCAGCAATAAAAATATACATAGGCTCATGGAGGTTCTTGTAAATCACAATCATACTAACAACTGTAGAATTGCTGGACAGGATCAAAATATAACTTGTAAACATTAAAATAAAGTAAACATATCTGTATTTTTCAACCTCTACATGGCCATCAAGAGTGATGTATGTTGCATTCATTTTAGTGAGCAATATAATTATAAAAACTGAAAAGAAATGAATATATGAGTCAGACAACCTATTTCAAAGTGCTGCAGATGAAAAAAGAAGCATTAAAAATTCTCTCTCTCTTTCGTTTACGGAAACAATAGTCAGACTGGAAAGGGTTTGAGACAGACCAACTACTTAAAGAGGCTTCTTTATCCACCATGGATTTCAGAGACTATTCCCTGTAGAAATGTTGGCATGCTAACAACTTCTGATAAGTTCAAGGATATGTAAGAAGGTATGGCTCATGGTACATCCACATTGCCTTTAGAGTAAAGTTTGGTATTCACAAATACACCAGACCTTTTGATTATATCTTTTTTTACACACAACATGACATGTCTAACAAACAACAGTGCTGTTTGTACCAAAACCAATAACAATATTTAAGATGGGAGTAGACATTTTTTTACAACTGCACTAACAATGTACATCTACTAGTCTCTCTAGAATGATTGTATATACTTTGCTTTAAGCTGCAGTTGTTTATATGAAGCAACACATAAAAAAAGATTTGTAAACGACTTATTTCGTCTTAACTCATGTTTAATTCAGGTTTATTTTGTAGCATGCTTAAAAGAATTCTAATGTTGACTAGAGTGCTATACAGAAAGTACAAAAAGACAAAACAAACAAGGAACCCTGCCCCACCACCATATCTTTCATGCTTTATTAAAAGCCAGTGAGTACAAATGTGTTTTTAGATGATGTAGAGTATCACTCCCACAATGGTTAGAAGGAATGTACTGGTTAAAGTTGCAACATGGATGGGATATCCCAGTTAGAGAATCAGTAGACAGGAGGTCATGGATGACAACTTTAACTTGACTCCAAATGCTGAACAATATCCATTACAGACTAAGTGGTACGTGTACATGTGAGACATGAGCTACGTGTGGGTACACATGGTGCATCTTTATGTGTGTGGTCTGTAAGGGAAGGCACAAGCATAACAAGAATGCACTGGTGAGACCAAAAAGGGCACTTAACCAAATAGCTGATATATAACAGAAAATAATCACAGCAACCATCAAACTACAGCAACACAAATTACATTTGGAATGCCAAAGTGTTCAAAATTAAATAAATAAATGAAACATTATGAAATAAGTTTCTACATCAATAAATAATAGATAATAATTTAATGTGACAATGAAATTGTGAAATAATTGAATGCATATTAAATGCTCAGCTCACTATATTATGAAATATATTTCATTTTCCATCAAAACTTAGCTTTATAATATAAAATAATTTTCATATAAAATATTTACCCAATAATTGAAATTATTGTTGTGGCTATTATTATGTAATTCAAGTTGTTTTTTTATTTTAAAATGTCATTTTTTAAAAGTCAGCCTTTATTTCAAAAAGCCAGCTTTAATTTTATATGGTTGATTTTTTCCCATGGCCTATTTATTTCATAATGTCACCTTACAACTGAATGACTGTGGGGCCAAACAGCGTCAACGGGCTGGACCTGCATTCTCATTGGCTGATCCTTACATAGAGATTAGTTTCCTGTGTACTTCCTCCCTGAGCGGCTACTGTGCCAGCACAAGGTTTAGGAAGGATGGTGGAGTTTCTGGAACTGCATTAAGCTCTGGTTACCTTAGCAAATCAAATTGAGGGGAATATTTTATCATATGATGCCATTTTGAGTTGTTTGGATGACATCTTTCAAATGATCGGGATGATAATTGCTCTCCAGAATGTAAGCATCGATAACCCCATTGTGGATACCCCAAGAGCCATTGAGCACCGTGTCCGCATGGAGTATGCAGAGCACAGCACTCAACCCAGGACACAATCTCTTCAGATTATATTAAAAGGGTCATCTATACTATAACCAGAAATAATATTTCATATATTACTGTAGAGTTTTGGAGAAGTAACGGGTCTGAGATTCTCACAATGCTTTAATATATACATAGGCTGCTAAATCTTTGTAAATCATACGAAAGTTTGTCTCACGACGTAATTCTGCCTGTAGAAATGAACCGATGATTGAGGTCAGCGTAATGTGAGAGGAGCAAATCAGCTTTATAATATAAAATTCTTTTATATTATAAAGCTGATTTTTAATGGAAAATTTAATATATTTCATAATAATGAGCTGAGAATTTAATATGCATTCAATTATTTTACAATTTGACTGTCACATTAAATCATCATCTATTATTTATTGATGTAGATGCTTATTTTATAATGTTTTATTTTTTTATTTAATTTTGAACCATTTGGTGTTCCATAGTTACAAACACTGCTGAACTAATTACAACACAAGCTATGCAGCAATATCTGCAGCAACTCAGGCAGAGACCACCAAACTAGCAGAAAAACACATAAATGCGGTCAAATTACTGATTCACAGTTTAATAATATCAGCACCGAACAAATTAAATGGCAATTCAAGAGCAAACTAAACTCTGAAGTACTTTATTCATTACGCACACTAAGACCCATCATGTAAGTAATCTCAGCATTTCTCACACTGATAACGGTCCGGGCGGAAAACACAAACCAAACCCTGCTCAGTTTTTCTAATTGATGAGACTTAAGAAAAGCCAGTTACGAGAACAAATATGTGAGGAAATATATTCACGCTATTTAGTTTGTGCCAGAAGAAGCGCTCTAGCACTCTAGATCAACTGCAATCATGTGGGGCAGGCCTGACTAAAACCAGTATTTAAAGAGTTACAGTAATTCAGTTGGGATGTAATAAAAACATGGATAAGCCATTCAGAGTATTTACAAGATCAAATCATTTCACTTTTAGATAAAAGCCTCAGTTTAAAAGAGGATCGCTGTACAACTGAACAAATCTGAGTGTAGTCAACAGTGTAATAGGCAGCTGTCAAGATCTAAAAGTAAATGAACAGCTTTCAAAGTCTCCCGAATCAGTAGCCAATAAAAGATAATTAAAAACTTTTAAAAGTGCACTTAAAAAGAGCTTAAAAACTAGACTGAAACAAAATAATATTTTGTGCATTCAAAACAGACTACAGGTGCACAAATGGTACTATTTCCAAAATTTTTTATATGACAGGAAATTTCGAAAAGGGGCTCAAATTTGAAAGGACAGGCAATCAAGGTAAGGTTTTCCTAAGTACAGGCTGCACAACTGCATGTTTAAAAGAGGCTGCCACAACACCTGAAGAGAGACGGCTGTTAAAAATCAGTAAAATGTCTCACCTGACAACCTTAAAAATCTTCCTAAAACAAAAATCTGGAACAACATTGTTTGGACTAGATGATGTCTAAATGCTGTTACACCTAATTAAAACACACTGGATCATGTGAAGTAAGTGATCAATGATTTATCTTGTTGATGAAATTGAAGACTCAAGAGTCTTTATTGTCATTCTGTCACCATAATGAAATTGTGCTGAGGCACCGGCTCAAAAAACACAGACAGGAATTAAAAACACTTGTAGTAGGCATGTAGTATTTATCATTTACATAAAGTGCAGCTCATGCTGAAACAGTCTATAAGATGGGTTGGTGGTTTTGTTTGATTGTCAGCAGGGATGTTTAGTGTCTGACTGCAGGGGGACAATTGCCTTCACTGTCTATTTGTTTTTGATGTGAACTTTCTGAATTGTTTTCCTGATGGAAATGGGACAAACAGTGCATTATCCGGGTGGGTGGGGTCAGTAGCAATGTATCTGGCCCTTTTCTGGACTCGTGCATCATAAACCGAGTCCAGATCCGGTAGACGACATCCCACAATCCCCTGTGCTGTGCTCACCGCCCGTGCTAAGTCCATTCTCTCCTCTGCTGTGCAGCTCCTATACCAAACTGTCACACTGAGGCACAGGATGCTTTCAATTGTGGCCCTGTAAAAATTTGTGAGTAGCTGAGTAGAGAGTCCAGTCCGTTTCAGCTTTCTGAGAAAGAAGAGCCATTTTTGGGCCTTCCTTACCAGGTGGAAAGTCTTCTCAGTCCAGGAGAGGTCAGAAGAAATGTGAATGCCCAGGAATGTTATGCTGTCCACATGCTCCACCACCTTCCCCTGTATGCAGAGAGGAGCATGTTCAGTCTTCCTACACCTCCTATAATCCACTATTACCTTTTGTTGGTGTTCAGGATGAGGTTGTTCCTGAAGCACCACTGAGTCAGATTATGGGCCTCTTCTCTTTAGTGGGTCTCATAATTGTTAGATATGAGACCCCCCACAGTGGTGCCCTCCGCAAACTTTGCAACAATGTTTTGTGAATAGCAGAGCAGTCGTGTGTGAATAGGGTGAAGAGAGCAGGGCTGAGAATGCAACCCTGTGGCATGCCAGTTCTGAGGATCAGCAGATGTGAGTTTCCCTATCCTCACCTCCTGAGGCCTGTTGGTGAGGAAGTGCAAAGTGGTGCAAATAAACCAAGGTTGTGGCCAGCATGTCAGGAAGGACGGTGTTGAAGGCTGAGCCAAAGTCCACAAATAGCAACCTAACATAGGTGTTAGGATGCTGCAGATGTGTCAGAGCCATGTGAAGTGCTAACGAGACAGCACCCTCTGTGGAGCGATTCTCCCTGTAGGTGAACGGCAGGCTGTCCAGGCCAGCAGGCATCCTTGATGCACTTCAGGAGGATCCTCTCGAAGCAATGAATGATGACTGGGGTCAGAGCAACAGGACGTTAATCATTAGGGCAGGTTATGGTTGATTTTTTTGGGCACAGGCACAATAGTGGAAGGCTTCAGGCTGTGGAGAGCTGCAAGGGGAGATTGAAAATTTCCAAAATAAACCCTGCGAGTTGGTTAGCACATGGTTTTAGCGTCCGACCTGAGACCATGTCTGGACCTGCAGCCTTGTTGATGTTGATCTTCCTCATAATTGAGGTCACTTGGTGCAGCTGCAGGACAAGACGCCGATGCTGCACCTCCAGCTGAGGTGGGTGTTTAGTCCTTCGGCTGCTTGCAGTGTCAAAGCGTGCAAAGAGTCTGTTTAAGGTGTCAAGTAGGGCTGGGTCATGGTCGCTCTACTTATAAGCTGTGATGGATCTCATGCCTCTCCATATACTGCGTGGTTTGTTTTTGAAGTGCTCCTCGCTGCGCTGCTTGTACCTTTGCTTAGCCTGCTGGATGCCCTTTCTCAGTTCTCTCTGGGCCTGCTGTAGATCAGTTGGTCACCTAATCTGTAAGCTGCTCGTATTAGGGTTCATATTTTGCAGTCTCATAATGTCTGGTTAGAATAAACCGTGACTGTTTTTGTGGGTAGGACAGCACCAGTGCAAAAATGAATATAGGACAGCACAGACTATGTCTATTTCTCCAGATCCAGATCAGCATCCTCTTTGAATAAATCCCAATCTGTGTGCTCAAAGCAGTCCTGTAAGGCTGAGCAGGCTTCTTTAGTCCGAACCTGGATGGTTCTGATGATGGGTTTGGTTCTGCAGATCAGAGGTTTGTAGGGAGGGATCAGGTCCAGAGAGATGTGATCTAACATTCTAAAGTGAGGAGCTGCTGCAGCTTAGTATGCTCCAGGAATGTTGTAGTAGACCTGGTATAAAGTACTGTGCTCTCTGGTTGGAAACTTTATACATTTGTGGAATTTGAGGAGCACAGCTTATAATTCCACATGATTAAAGTGTCCAGCGACAATCACAGCTGCCTCTGGATTATCATTCATTTGGTTGTTGATGAGGCTGCACAGCTTTCTAGGGCTAACTTAGCATTAGCTCTTGAGGGTATGTCCGTCTCTTCTTCACCCAAACTCCAGAACCGCTGCGGTTTGGGTGAGATATATGAGGGGTCAAAGTAACAAAAATGAACTTGAAATGAAGTGAAGGTGTGAAATACTGAACATGGTAAAACTTAGTGCTCTAAAAACCAACTGAGGTGGTTTTGAGGTGTGAAAATTAGAATTCATGAATTTGGAGGTAATTAAAATGATAACCCCTCCCTGGGCTGCCACCTTACCATGGTGGAGGGGTTTGAGTGACCCAGTGATCCTAGGAGCTATGTTGTCAGGGGCTTTATGCCCCTGGTACGGTCACCCAAGGCAAACAGGTCATAGGTGAGGGATCAGACAAAGCGCAGCCCACAGACCCCTTATGACGATTACAATAAATGGAAACAGTGTTTCCTTACCCTGATGCGGGTCACCGGCGCCCCACTCTAGGGCCAGGCCTGGAGGTGGGGCACACTGGCGAGCACCTGGTGGCCAGGCTTTCACCCGTGGAGTCCTGCCGGGCACAGCCCGAAGGGGAAACATGGGCCCCCCTTCCAATGGGCTCACCACCCGTGGGAGGGGCCAAAGGGTTCAGGTGCAATGTGGTATGGGTTGCGGCCGAAGGCAGAGACCTTGGCGGTCTGATCCTCGGTTGCAGAAGCTGGCTCTTGGGACGTGGAATGTCTCCTCTCTGGTGGTGAAGGAGCCTGAGTTGGTGTGCGAGGTAGACAGGTTCCGGCTAGAAATAGTCGGGCTCACCTCAGCACACGGCTCTGGCCCTGGAACCAGTCTCCTTGAGAGAGGTTGGACACTCTTCCACTCTGGAGTTGCCCTTGGTAAGAGGAGCTGAGCTGGGGTGGACATACTTGCTGCCCCCATCTTGTTGCCTGTACGTTGGGGTAGCCTCCCTCCACCTATGGGAGGGGGGACGGGTTCTGACTGTTGTTTGTGCTTATGCACCAAATGGCAGTTCAGACTACCCACCTTTTTTGGAGTCCTTGGAGGGGGTGGTGGAGAGCGCCCCTCCGGGGGACTCCCTTGTTCTGCTGGGGGGGTGGGACTTCAACGCTCATGTTGGCAATGACAGTGACGCCTGGAGAGGTGTGGTTGGGAGGAATGGCCCTCTCGTTCTGAACCCGAGTGGTGTTTTGTTATTGGACTTCTGTGCTCATCATGGATTGTCCATAACTAACACCATGTTCAAGCATAAAGGTGTTCATATGTGCTCTTGGCACCAGGACACCCTAGGCCGCAGTTTGATGATCAACTTTATTGTTGTTTCATCTGCTGTGCGGCCGCATGTCTTAGACACTCAGGTGAAGAGGGGAACGGAGCTTTCCACTGACCACTACCTGGTGGTGAGCTATCTCCAATGGTGTGGGTGGATGCCGGTCAGACCTGGTAGACCCAAACGAGTCTTGAGGGTCTGCTGGGAAGGCCTGGCGGAGTCTCCCGTGAGACGGAGCTTCAACTCCCACCTTCAGGAGAGCTTCAAACACACTTTGGGAGAGATGGGGAACACTGAGTCTGAGTGGGCCATGTTCCGCACCTCCATTGCCGAGGCGGCTTACCAGAGCTGTGGTCGCAAGGTTGTTGGTGCCTGTCGGGGCGGCAATCCTCGAAACCGCTGGTGGACACCAGCAGTGAGGGATGCTGTCAGTCTGAAGAAGGAGTCCTATCGGGTCTTTTTGGCCTGTGGGACTCCAGAAGCAGCTGATGGGTACCAGCAGCCCAAGTGGCTCGGGTGGTTGCTGAGGCAAAAACACGGGTGTGGGAGAAGTTCGGAGAGGCCATGGAAAACAACATTCATACGGCTTCGAGGCGATTCTGTTCCACCATCCGGCGTCTCAGGGGGGGAAGAGGTACACCACCAACACTGTTTACATTGGAGAGGGTGTGCTGCTGCCTTCAACTCAGGATGTTATGGGTCGGTGGGCGGAGTACTTCGAAGGCCGCATCAATCCCACCGACATGTCTTCCACTGAGGAAGCGGAGCCTGGGGACCCTCGGGCGAGCTCTCCAATCTCTGGTGTTGAAGCCCCACCTCAAAAGCTAAAAAGCTCCTCGGTGGTAAGGCCATGGGGGTGGATGAGATTCGCCCGGAGTACCTTAAGGCTCTGGATGTTGTAGGGTTGTGTTGGATAACGGGACTCTGCAGCATCGCGTGGACATCAGGGGCAGTTCCACTGGATTGGCAGACTGGGGTGGTGGTCCCCCTATTAAAAATAGGAGGACTGTAGAGTGTGTTCCAACTATAGGGGGGGGGGTCACATTCTTAAGCCTCTCTAGTAAGGGCTATTTGGGGGTTCTGGAGAGGAGGGTCCGTCGGGTAGTCGAACCTCGGATTTAGTAAGATCAGTGTGGTTTTCGTCCTGGCCTTGGAATACTGGACCAGCTTTACACCCTCAACAGGGTCCTGGAGGGTTCGTGGGAGTTTGCCCAACCAGTCTACATGTGCTTTGTGGACTTAGAGAAGGCGTTCGATTGTGTTCAACCGAATCTTGTGGGGCGTACTCCGGGAGTATGGGGTACCAGGCCCTTTGATACGGGCTGTTAGGTCCCTGTACAACTGGTGTCAGAGCTTGGTCCACATTGCCAGCAGTAAGTCGGACTCATTTCCAATGAGGGTTGGACTCCCTCAAGGTTGCCCTTTGTCACCGATTCTGTTCATAACTTTTACGGACAGAATTTCTAGGTGTAGCCAAGGTGTTGAGGGGATCCATTTTGGTGGCCGTAGGATTGCGTCCGTGTGATCTACAGCTCTCACTGGAGGAATTTGCAGCCGAGTGTGAAGCGGCCATGGTCTAGGAGTTCAAGTACCTTTGGGTCTTATTCATGAGTGAGGGAAAAATGGAGCAGGAGATCGACAGATGGATTGGTGCAGCGTCAGCAGTGATGCAGGCGCTGTACCGGTCTGTAGTGGTGAAGAGAGAGTTAAGTCAAAAAGCGAAGCTCCCAATTTACTGGTCGATCTACGTTCCTACCCTCATCTATGGTCATGAGCTTTGGGTAATGACCGAAAGAACAAGATCACGGATACAAGCGGCCGAAATGAGTTTCCTCCACAGGGTGTCTGGGCTCTCCCTTAGAGATAGGGTGAGACGCTCGGTCATCCAGGAGGGACTCAGAGTAGAGCCGTTGCTTCTCCATGTCGAGAGGAGCCAGTTTAGGTGGCTCAGGCATCTGGATAGGATTCCTACTGGACGCCTCCCTGGTGAGGTGTTCTGGGCACGTCCCATCGGGAAGAGGCCCAGAGGAAGACCCAGAACACGCTGGAGGGACTATGTTTCTCAGCTGGCCTGGGAACTTTTTGGGATTCCTCCTGGACGAGCTGGCCCACGTGGCTGGGGAGAGGGAAGTCTGGGTCTCTCTGCTTAGGTTGCTGCCCCCACAAACCGACCCCGGATAAGCGGAAGATGGATGGATGGATAAAATGATAACATGGTAAATATTCATGTTATATATATTAATGTTATCAAATTTAACATTGCTCTTTTTCATTAACTGTGTTGATATTAGAACCCCCATTTTTACCACTTCAGTTTTATCATTCATTGCGTTCACAGTGTAGTTTTTGTTACTTCTGGTAGATTGGAATACGGCAGCAGCCCCGACACAACAGTGGAGTTTTGTAGTCCGTAAATCATTGCGGGTCAAAGCGGCTTGGTCGAGCTCGGGCAACAATGGCGGACGACAGTGACAAAAATTGTGAATACAAAATTTAAATAATACGCTTTCTGTGACCCCAAATAAACTTTTAAGATGTTTTTAGGCATTAATGTAGGTTTGTTGAACTCAAATATCTACTCAGTTTATTAGGATTCCACTTAATTTAAAAAAAGAGGTTTGGCGTTTCTTGGCGCCAGCTCGCTTCGGCAGCTGTCAGCCGACCGACCAGTGTTCCCTCCCTCCTCGGGAGAAGGCGCCTGATTCCCAGCTCATTGTCTTGAACCTACCACTGGGATTAACTACTGGGTGGAAAGGTGGAACCCACGATTGCCATTGTCTTTTTGCTTGTGTCCATGGAAATAAACCCTTGAAAAAATATACTTTTATTTGTATATTGGACTCTTTTGAATTATAGGCTACAGCCTAAACCACAAACCTATGGTGCGCATCAGTGATTATTTGAGTTAAGTCCTTAGTTTGGTTGATTTGTTTTCTTTGACAAATAGTCACCACATGTAGCCTGAAAATAATCCTACAGCATCCCACTCAAAAATTGAGAGCGCATACAACGCTCTCAATTTTTGAGAGCGCTGTATGCTGTGTTGTGGACCCTAGAGAACTTCCAACAAATCGTTTATTGTCCCATTTCCATACAAGGGCGAGTGATATCACTGCCTACTACTGAAAATGCTTAGGAAGGGCTATGGACTAAAAGTACTTTCCTGTCGCGCAAGGTCATCTCCCATATTCTGATCTAGCGGAAGTAACAAAAATTATGCTGTGAACACGATGAATGATGAAGAGGTAAAACTGGAGGTGCTAAAATCAAGACAGTGAATGAGAACGGGCAACGTTAAATTTGATAACCATAATATTTATAACATTAATATTTACCATGTTATCATTTTAATGACATCCAAATTCACAGATTCAAATTTTCATAGAGGCAATTTTAATAACAAGTTGGTTTTTATGGCACTCAATTTTACCATGTTCAGTATTTCACACCTTTAATTCATTTCAAGTAAATTTTTGTTATTTTGACCCGCCATAGGAATAAACTCCATTTTTGTGAATCTGTAAAGTCCTGGGGTTTTTGACAGTTCCGACAGTTCAGCCCTTTCATACTGAAATTATGCTTGGAGGGGTGAAAACATGAAAAAAATCACACAGACAAACAAAAAGAGCTGAGAGTTGCAGTAGTTATCTGCACCACCATTCGCCCTACCATACAGCCGAGGTAAACACACACAGCTCTTGGTTCTCAGTTTAAGGAGTCTTTTGTGTCGTTAACTTACAATTAGCCCATTCTCCGTTCACCAGTCAGATTTTACCACTAACCTCAACTTTGCTCTTAGTGTTCTGTTTCAACTAGTGTCCATGCACACACCCCAGGCTCGGACTCTCCAGCTATTTTTAGCTAATTTGGAAGAAAAAGGCGTTTTCTATCAGAACAAGACATAGAAAACCATTACATTATTTTATTTTCAATAGGTAGCAATTTTGTACTGCAGTCTATGCAGCTCTCTATGAAAAATAAATGAGCCAAGTGGAACTCATCCAAATTGCTGCTGTCAAACTTCTGATCAACACCAAGAATCATTGTTCAATTACACAGAATCCTTAATTGACTGTTAAGTCCAGGCAAAAAGAAAAAAAAAAAGTCTTTAACCTTGTTGTTAGGGTTAGGGTTATCTTTACCTGATTTAGGAATGATTGAAATTGCTGCTTGTATCCATGACAAAGGACTTGCTCCCCCTTTTAGAATTTAATTAAAACATTCTTTAAGAAGTGGTACTAGGAAAACTCTGATGGGCTTATAACACTTTTATTCTTGGGTTAACTTTAAATTTTGCTCTGTTCCGATAGATGGTAAATCTGGGGATGCAAGGAAACTGGACACCTCATTAAGTTCAGCTGCTTGTGGTTGTACATATAACTTTCTAATTCGTGACACAACCTCTTTATGATGAACAAAACCATTAATCAATAGGTACTGTCCCTCTTTATCTGCTATTTGCAATATGAAATGAAGGTTTACTCTGCTTTATATTAAAATTCCAACACCGCTCTTGCTGGCTTTTTTAAAACAGGAAAATGATGTGTTTCTAAATCCTAATTTACCAATTTTATTTCCCCTTAGGAAGGTGTGTTTCTTGTAAAAAGTGTCATCATTTTTGCCACAGATTTGACCTACATGCAGAACACACTCAGGAGACAGGAAGGATTTTAAAATGTTTATTGTAACAGGTCTGATAAGTAAAGTCGGAGGTCCACCATGCTTACTCTAACTTATAGATGAGCTGTCACACACAGACCAGAATGATAAGGTATGAATGTTATGAAGTACAGATGATCTGCTGAGCCTGTATAACACTGTGTACAAAGTGAGGTTAAAATTTGTTAGGAATAACCTTGCTTACTTATAGAGCTTTACACATGAGCTTTTACACACACACCATATTGATAAGGTATATATGCTAATGTTTTCACTTAGAATAGGATAATAATCCTCAGTGACCTACAGTTTGACATAAAGTTTAGTGCATTGGGTTGATTGTGGTACATACTGTAACAGGAGCGATTAGATTGCAGCAGTCACACTTAGATTCAGGGTTGAACTCCTACTATTACACACTCTATCAGATAGACACGAGAAAGGTAACACGTAGTTTAGTGATAAACGCTGAGGGAGTGTACAGGGGTTGGACAATGAAACTGAAACACCTGGTTTTAGACCACAATAATTTATTAGTATGGTGTAGGGCCTCCTTTTGTGGCCAATACAGCATCA
>JAHUTJ010026311.1:4900-16965 GCA_036250325.1 Characodon lateralis | reverse complement strand
TGTATATGTCATTCCCAAGACGAATTGACGCTGTATTGGCCGCAAAAGGAGGCCCTACACCATACTAATAAATTATTGTGGTCTAAAACCAGGTGTTTCAGTTTCATTGTCCAACCCCTGTAGGTGTCTTCTAAAGCCAACAGGTTCTACTGGCTTTTATTTAGGGGTATCAGTGAAGTGTGCCAAACACAAATACAGCAACACTTTCAGAATTTTATTTGTAAAAGGTTTTGAAAACCCTTTATCATATTCCACCCACTTTGACAACGTTGCACTGCTGTGTGTTGGTCTATCACGTGAAATCCCAATAAAATACATAGAAGTTTGCAACTGCAGCAAAATGTGGAAAACTGCAAGGGGTACAAACACCTCTGCAAGCCAATGTAAATGGTTTAGGTAATGCAGCTGGTTTGCATGGAGTGTAACTATAATACACATCCCACCTATACTGTGCAATTTTCAAATAGATACTTGAGTTCTTCTTAAACAAAGCATTGCATCTGCCCAGCTTGATACTAATCATGTTTTCTATTTATTTACATACCCGACATACGGTGCATGTATATACCAAGGCAGCCTTGGCTGCTGCCTTCTGGTCATGGCCTTTGCTCTTCTTGATTTCAGCCTGCTTTTTGGCGTTTTTCTGCTGGGACTGAAACTTCTGGTGCCCACGGGCCATATCTGATGTTACACCTGAAGAAATCAGACAGGAGTTTGATCAGCGTGCCACCATGAGATAATTAGGCCCAAGCGAGGATTATTATTTAAGATTAATATTTAAACCAGCTTGCAAGCTGTAAGTCTGAAGAAAGTGGTTGGAAAGGAAGAACAAATCATCAAGGCAGGATTTCCATTAAATAACTCAAATGACACGAATGCGTTTCAAAATGTGCAAAGCAACAGTAGGTGTGAAATATCCAGCAGAACTGGGTTAATTGTCTCTTTTTAGGTCACAAGGAAAAGGCAATTAACTTGGAAATTTCCCCAAAGAAAATTATTCAGCAGACATATATAAATGTACCAGAACTGGGTCAGTTTTAGTGGTTGTGTGAACCGTGCTTAAACCGACTGCAACAGGGGAAACGCTAATTATACAGAATTTGACTATGAGCAGTCCTAACAACACAGACTATTTATCAGCCTTTATGGTGCGCACAGTGGCCAGATAACTTAAAGCTAGCACTGTAGCTTAACCGCTAATTAAATGCATTATGTTAAAAGCAATTTAAAACGGCAACGCTGACACAAGAAGGCAAAAATACAAATCATATTTTGGTAAATAAACACAATACGCACATAAATGTAACCCTGATTTCTTTTTAAACAATTCCAAATACACATTTTATTAGCCGGTTGTTATATCACACAGCTAGATTAGCAACTAGCAGGAGTAATACATAGAAATGTATAAAGATGCTATGAATTTACGTAAACAGATCATCTGTAAATGGCTTACCAATCAAAACAACCGTATTATTCACAACAGCCACAAGAATAAAATTAAACAAACGCCAGCTTCCTCTGGACCGTCCGATTTCGAAAGGTTTGCACAGAATAATCTATTGCGCATGCCCAAACCGTACACTGTGCTGCATTCAGGGTCGTCAGTAAACTCTCGGGAGATAAAATTAGTTCTCAAGTTTCACTTTAATAACACGGATAGAATGGATTTTTACTGTCAACAAGTAAACGCAGCATCATTATTGAAAATAAAAATATTAAAGCGGTATCGGCTATTTTATTCAAAAAAAAAAAAAAATAAAAAATAAAAAAGAAATTACAATTTACGAGAATAACATCGAATTGATATAGTTCACGCATATAAACATGTCCTTCCTCTGTTCATGAGATCCTAATGGTGTAAACTTAACTGCCTGGCACTAGATGTCAGGATGGAGTTTAAAAAGGAAGAACGTTATTTGGATGACTGATTAATCAGATAGTGGCATGTTTGGGATTTTTATTAACAACACATGGCATTCAAATCGCATGCTAAACATATTATTTATTATCAAATGAATAATATGTATGCCTACAAAAATATGTGCTGTACATGAAAACCAATGCAGGACTCAATGAAGGAAATGGCTAAACAGAAATTTAATTGCAGTACTAGTCTATTTAAAAAAATGCATTTTAAATGCGAGACAAGGCACCAAGAATGCAAAGATACACGGGCTGCTCTATTTAGTTTAAAAGGCATATGAGAAAAAAATAAAATTCACCCCTAAATACATGACCTGGCCAGACGTCAAGTTATTTTCACCAAGACACCCAAGGTTATGCAAAAATAAAATGAGAAAAATCCCCAATTAAAAGATATGTTCTATAACCTGGCTTCGTCCATTGTGCTTGGGATACTAGTTCCTCAAATCACATTAAACATAACTATTTCAAGAAACGTGTGGCCCACTCTTCTCTGCTTTTAAAGTCAAGCCTCCCATTTGTGAACACCACCAATGGGAACACGAATGAACCACCTGCTAGTCGCCTGACCAATCAGCAAAGCAGCCAGCGCTTCCTTATTTATCCTACCTTTTCAGGTGCTGCGTTGCACATCTGTAGCCCCCGCAACTTTTGCAGCTAAATATAAAACTGCGCAGAAGTACAAACGTTTCTTCTTCAAGAGGTCAGCTTGATGTTTTTTTTTTTGTTTTTGTTTTTTTTTTTGTTACCTGACAGTACGGTGGACATTGGACCATATTGTAGCTGGTAAGATCACTGACCTTTCTGTGGGCTGTTTTCGTCGAGAACATATTGAGAGACAGCCTCAGGGGCTTAGGCTGCCGAAGTTTGAAGTGCCCCAAACAAACTGTCCGGACTTCATTTGAAAGGCCGGTTTCTCGCGCCAGTCCAAGAAACCAGCAGCAGAGTCCAGAGTGCAAGATGGACCTGGACAGGTAAGACAAAACCAATAATATTATTTCTCTTTGTTATATGCACGCATGCTGGTTTGAAATCCCTGTTTAGCTTAATAAAACCCCATTAACATTCAGTTTATTTAACAAAACTAAAATCCAGTTGTGGCCCCCATTTGAAAAAGAGCACCCTGCTGCCTAAATGCAGCATAAACATGACTAAATTATATATTTTCTAATTTTATTGTGAAGTGGTGTTTGCAGAATCATTAAATAATTCAGTTAAATCCTTCTCTGTTAGAGGATGTGTTGATTTGCCGGTTTGTGTTCTTAGCCAGTTTTGACATGGGCATCTGAAATGAATCTTGTGCAGAGCACCCAATCAGACGGACCTGTGATGAGAAACAGCCTGGGACATGCCTGTTGGCTCGCCAGACTTTGCGCTGACACTAAAAGCTTTTGGTCTCTTCCCATTTTCCCATTGACTCAACAGTAAACGACTGGTGGTGGTGGTGCCAAATGAAGTGTCGGTGGCCTCCCGTAGAGTGTTCAGCAGCGAGGATGAGGCATGGAAGAGCTACCTGGAGAATCCGCTGACTGCTGCCACTAAGGCCATGATGAGCATCAATGGAGATGAGGATGGTGTGGCAGCTCTGGGGCTGCTGTATGACTACTACAAGGTCTGAAAGGATCGTTTTGCAAGTAAAATAGTGGAAAAAGTTAATTTATTGGACCCAACAAAGGATATCCAAGGGGGAAAAAGATATACCTTCATGAGATTCCAAGTTACTTTTCAAAGATACTGCAAAAGTTTTGCAACATCTACTTACATTTACCAGACCCTAACTTAATTTGGTGAGAACCTCCACCCCCACTACTGGGAACACATAACCTTATCCATTGTTGGAAGGTTGTGCAGTTCTCCATTTATGTCTTCTGTTTCAGAGATCCTTAATTTTTGACAGATGCACAACTCACCAGCAGTTTGAATAAATGAAACATAAACAAAAACAAGACATTGTACATCATTCATCATCATAATTTATTTAATATGCATTAGTTTGCTGCTGTATTAAACATGAACGGCGCTTATAAGAGTCTAACTTATAGCAAATGTTGGTGAAAAGTTTTATGTCTTAATGTGAGTCATGCTGATAGATAATTATTACAGAACTGTTGTTTGAATGTGTCTGCATTTTCAGACTTTTTCCAACGTTTGCTATTTGTTAAATTCCTATTTTCAAATCCCTGCTTAACTTAACCATAAGTGCTGTCCATGTGTAAAATAATAGATGACTTTTACAGACACAGATTCTGAAGAATTTACAGTGTTGTTTTTATGTACATTTTGGGTGCTTTCCATTTATTTTGACATCAGGAGAGTTGCATGTCTTTCAAATAATACAAATCACTGAAACAATCAAACCTAACACAAACTTCGTAAGGTGGACATTTCATTTCTCCTTTAGTGGAGGTCACGTGGTTTTGGTGGACACTGTCTGCAGCGAGGTTCTGTTGCAAAATTACAGTAAAACATCTACACCATCATGTTAAAACACTGGGTTGGATCATTACAAAACTTTAAGCCATTGTTCTGCTGATTTGGATATATACTTTAGGTCGCTGTCAAGCTGAAAGTTAAAGTTCCTCTTCGTTTTTTGCACAAACACTGACTCATATTTGGAACCATTTAAAATTCCTTCCTCCTTGATTTTAAGGCTCCTGTTCCAGCTGAAGTAAAACAGACACAAAGCATGATGCCACCACCACCGTGCGTCATTGTGTGTCTTTTGGTTATGTGCACATATGTTTTTGCATGAAACATTCCTCTGCAACTATTTCCAGACCAGAACAGAACACCTTTTCCCACATTCTGTTTGGAGACCACAAATATGTTTTTTTGATAAATTAAGCTTTGCTTGGATGTTTTCATGTCAGAAAAGGCTTCCATCTTGCACCCTTACCTCTGAGCTGAAGTATATGAAAAACATTGTTGTCAATTGCATTACACAGACTAATTAGTTTTTGACAATGTGATTCATCTGATTATCTAAGAAATGTCAGTAAAAGCCAGCTAGAACAGTCAAACTTTATTTGGGATTATCTGAGGTTCCTTAAGTAATGACAAGGGCACTCCTGTTTAACATGGGTTTAAATGTGGCTATTAATTCTAAACACAGGCACCTCCACAGTTATAAGGAACAACATTCCTTATTTTTTCCCCTAAAAGGATTACAGTCTCCCACAGTCCAAAAACATGATTGTTAGGTTAATTGGTCTCTCTAAATTGCCCTTAGGTGTTGAATTAGTGTGTGCATGGTTGTTAGTCCTGTGTGTCCCTGTGTTGCCCTGCAATGGACTGGTGACCTGTCCAGGGTGTAGCCCGCCTCTCGCCCATAGACTGCTGGAAATAGGCACCAGCTCCCCCGTGACCCACTATGGAATAAGCGGTATCGAAGATGAATGATTACAGTCTATTTATTTATTTATTTTTTTGATTGTAAGGTTATGAGTCACATTAGGAAATGTACTGATACCAAGAGTGTGTAGACTTTACATATCTACGGTACATAATTTGTTTTTCCTTTAATATTCCTTCTGTAATAATTTCAGATTTTAGTTCTTATTCCTTTGTTTGTCTTAAATCCCCTTAGGTTCCCAGCGAGAGAAAACGCTCGGTCAGTGGTGTTACGCCGGTAGAACCCTCTGCTGCTGGGCCACTCACGTACAGGGGCCAGGACATGCTGGATCACCACTGTCAGACTCTAAGATCCATGCCGGTGAACCTCTCCCTGAACAGCTCAGCTACAGAACATCACGGCTCCACGCGCGGTGCTGTGAGCAATGCCTCAGATACTAGAGGAGGAGATGGTAAAGGTAGGGGCTGTGCACCTCTTGTTCTGGTGAAAACAGAGAACCAGACGTCCATGTCGGTTTTATGTTCTGGTGGCTCCAACCTAGAAGAACCCAGAGAGCAGTCAAGGACCCTTTATGAGCAGAACTGCTATGATTTATCACCCTCTGGTTACCAAAAAGATGAGCAGAGCAGCACCCCGGACAGCACGTATGAGGACGCTGTGAAAGGAGAGGTCAGGTCTGGTGGAGGTGGTGGGGCTTCTTGATACAGAAATACACAATTTGTTATTTTTCTTCTGTTCTACTTGATGTTTAACTAATACCTGTACTTGCTATTTCAAAACACACTTTTTGTTTGTTACAGATTTACCATAGAAGTCCTTCTTCACGAGGCGATGCATCTCTCCATAAACTGCCAATGTAAGGCTGACAATTGTGTTCACAGATAATCTCCTTTATACAAAAGGGTTAAATTAATAATTCTGTCAATAACCTTGTTTACAACAAATTAGTTTCAGTATATTGGGAGAGAAACTCCTTCCAGGGTTTCTAATACTCCAGATCCAGTCCTGGAGAGGTAATATCCTGCAACTTTTAGATGCATCTTGTCTCTGACACACGTGAATCAAATAAATGACTTGCTAGCAGGCTTCTGCGCAGCTGAATGCTGGTGAGGGAGCTCAGGCGTGTCGGAGCAGGGATACATCTAAATGTTGCAGAATGGTAGCTCATTAGGACTGGACTCGGGCACCCCTGATCTATGATCAATGTTTTGTTGGGTATCCTTTGTGACTGTTTTTAACTTTTTCATTAGTTTAAGAAAACCAATATCAGGCTTTGGACACCATATTTGTTCAAGGTGTTCCTGGTTTGAAGAATGTTTAGAAGCGTCAATGTATGGAAAAGTGTAGGAAATTACATTTACTGGTGTATCTCAAATAATTGTTGCATAACAGAGTCCTAACAATTTTTGCAAGACTTATTGTGTATTTCGTTTTTGTATATGAAAATACATTTTTATTCACTCTGGTTGTTTGTTCAGGTTCGTTGTCCTGCTGGAAGACCAGCATCAGTCTCAAGTCTAAAAGGTTTTCTTGCAGGGGTTTCCTGTATTAAGCTCCAGTAATTTTTCCCTCACTACTGACTAGCTTCCCTGTCCTTGCTCAAGAAAAGCATCCCTGGAGCATGATGCTGGCACCACTATGTGTCACTGTAGTGATGGTGTGTTCAGGTGGATTCATGTGTGACGTTAGTTGGACCTCAGTGCTTTGTTTCCCATCTAACCAGAGCACTTTCCTCCAGATGTATGCTGTGTCCTCTGCATAGCATGTGGCAAATTACAAATAGGACCTCTTGTTGCTTTATTTCAGCAATGGCTTGCTTTGTCACACATCCATCAAGACCAGATTTGTGGATTGCACGACTATAGCTATCCTGACGACAGATTCTTCCACCTGAGCTGTGAATCTCTGCTGCACCTCAAGAGTTACCATAAACCTCTTTACGGTATCACTTATTAAGTCTCTCTTTGCAAAGCCCGTCAGTTTATGCAAACGGCCATGTTTTGGTGCAGATTTGAAGTCGTACCTCATTCTTTCCATTTTCTGATGATGCATTGAACAGAGCTCTGTGAGACGTTCAAAACTCAGGATATTGTGTTGTAATCCAACCCTGGTTAAAACTTGTTTTGGTCTTCGTGATGCTGTTGGTTTGGTAACGTTCTTTAATAAACCTTTAAGGCCTTAACAGAACAGCTGGATTCAGACTGACATCAGGTTACACACAGTTGGACTGTTTGATAATTAACTTACTTCTGAAGGGAATTTGTTTCAATGGGCTTTATTTTGGAGTATCAAAGCAGATGTGCACCACATCCAATTATATTATTTGTGAGAAAAAGACAATTTTTCTTTCCTCTTCACACTTGTGCACTACCTTGTTTTGGTCTTTGGCATAATTTCGCAAGAAGATGCTTGAAGATCTGTGGGTGTTATGTGATAAAGATGGCTAAGGATATGACAACCTAATGTCTTGCAGCGACAGCTTCAAGTACAGCCTGGAAGCCAGCATGTCGCTGCGGCCACGGCAAGGAGAAGGACCTATGGCTTACCTGAACCGGGGCCAGTTCTATGCTTTGACGTTGTCCAATAATGGCTACAGATCTTCCCACTGTCAGCCCAGTGCCAAGGCTTGGGGGGCACCTGATGGGAAGCTATCCCACAGTGAGCAACGTGCTTCTTTTGGGGGCTCTGATCTGCAGAGGGACACTGTTGTACAGGTGACGCAGTGTAAGGATTGATTGACTCAGATTAAAAGTTTTAAACATTCTGACCTTATAACTCTGCATATTTGTGTTTCACCTGTAGAGTGTCATAATGGCCGTGTTTGGGGAAGACAAGTCCAGAAATGATCAGCTGAAGAACTGGAAATATTGGCACTCCAGACAACACACTGCAAAACAAAGGGTTTTAGATATTGGTAAGATACTTTTTTTTATTTGGATAAATAATCAGTAGGTCTACACAGTTTACTATTGGTTATTGCTCTGAAAAATGGATAACCTTACCGCAACTCTACAAGATTAGCAAGGTAGAGCAAGAGCGAGCAGGCGGCAAACCTGAAAGAGAATCCCTTCCTCTGTTCTGCAGTAAAACCGGATTTGATTTGAATAACGGTCAATTCCCACAGGAGTTCTGTGAACAGACACCCAATGGGGCTACATTTGCATAGACGTTATGGAGAAATAAGTGCTCGCCCTGGATTGCGGCCATATCTTGTATGATCACTCAGACAGGCCTCAACCTGTGGTCTAAAACTCGAAGGAATAAACCAGAGCTGTCATACACTAGTGGCTTTTGCATGTGGCAAGTCCTTGCCATTAATACTACTGGCATGGACTTGCTCTAGAGTGGGTAAGAGAATGGAAATTAATACGTGACTGCGGTGCATTGGAATTGTTTTCCTTAGTTGGAAGTGGGATTGTCAAGTGAGAATATGTCCCTGTCAGATTTTGATTTACTCAGAAAAGTAAGATAAACGGATAATGGAAGGAAAACAAAAGCTGTTGAACTGATAAACTTTGCAGATTTTTCTGACAGACTGCTCTTACCTAAGTAGAGCAGTAATGTTCAAAAGGTTCATTTCATGAAATAAAAAAAAACTTCATATCTTCCAGCCTTACAAAAACACTGAATCCTTAATATATTTGGATTATTTTTCTATTAAACTGTTAAAATTGATTTTAATCAACTATATGATTAGAAACTTTTTAAGGTTAATGTGTTAGCTTTGTAATACATGGAATGGGACAGAATTTGAGAAATGCTTAAAAAATCAGAAAAAATGTAATTACATTTAACCGGGCTCTAGGTTTATGCATCTCATTTAAGGCAACAAACAGATGGCGACTTTGCTTTTTATCACGTCGCAGTCATTCCACCATCCAAGGTGGATCAGACGCATCACGGGGTTGGGTCAACTTCAACCCCTGGTTACAAAGCCCCCTGGAAAAAAAAGTTGATTTATGATAAGAATGTAAAAAAAAAACTTAATTTTCAATTCAGTTTATTTATATAGCGCCAATTCACAACACATGTCGTCTCAAGGCACTTCACTTTAATCAGTTAGTTAATAAATCAATCATTTACTCAGCTAATGGAGTGGCGTACAGTACATCACAGACTGGAAGTATTGTCGCAAACAGGCCACTGTCATGTTGATTGACACAATTATTCAAATATAGATTTAAATCCTATTCAGCCAAAAAACTTTTGTAATGGTCTGGTTTTTCCAATAAGTCTTCAATGAACTCTAAAAATGTTTTTGCAAAAATAAGTCAGATGTCGTTAGGCAAGAGGTTGTGATTGGTTCTGTTTTGACCCAGCAGACTACAGAGAAGTACAGAGAACCTGTTGCTGGGCAATAGTATGCTGCTGAATGTCCTCCATTTCTATTACAACACTGTTTTGGTGGATTAACAGAGTTGTAAAACTCTTGGACATTTCCATTATTTGTTTCACAGACTTCGACATTGATGGACATTTTTAATCTCCACAAAGACTTTCTACTCACCTTTTATGTAATATTTGATCATTCTGCCCAAAGACGAGTATCTTGGTAGGTTTTCATACTTTTAATCAATGAACTTGATGTTCTTCAGGTGCTTTAGGCCTAAAATTCAATGTTTTTTGGACATTTTTAGGTATGTAAAGTATAGTTATCTGTCACAGGTGATGTTTTTGACACAAGAAAAATAAGGTCTTAAATTGGAACCTCTGTTTTGTGGTTGGTTTGATTTTAAAATTCTTATTTTTTTTAATATTCACTTCGTTGCAGTTGTGAGTCTGCTCTGAATTATAAAAATAATGGCAGAACAACATCTACCCTGAAACATCCATCTAAAACAGTTCCCTTGTATTTTCTGTCTTGGCATTCAGCTGACTACAAGGAGAGCTTCAGCACCATTGGGAATGTGGAGGAAATAGCCTATAATGCTGTTTCTTTCACCTGGGATGTGAGTGAAGAAGCCAAGGTAAGCAAGCAAACAAAAAGCAACATAGGCAAACTGAGATTTGTCGGCTTTTATTGTTATATCTGTGTGGGGAACACACAAAGGTTTTGTCTTGAGAACTCTGTGGGAACACAGCTGATCACCAGTGGGCGGTGGGTCACACGCAGTCCTTTCTATCCTTTATACAAACGTTTCATCCTCCATGACAAGAGGAGCATCTCCTGCTCTTAGCTCCAACCGGCACACTCGCTGGGCGTCCAGCTCGATCATGTTTCATACTTCTATCCGTGGCCAGTTGGATAAGGACAGAAAACATGCAAACACTCCATTAACAGTGAGCCCATCCTCAGGGTGTTTTGGGCCCTGCAGCTCACATTCAGCTTGAGCGTCAGGAAAACCCCTTTAAACAGACAGGTTTGACTGTAAATATTTACTGTTTGCCACACGCCTTCGCTGCACTGCATTTGTTTTCTTCAGGTTTATGCTGCAGTGTTCCACTTGTGTGCTTTATGTACCATAATCTAGTAGTGTTCACATAATATAAATAAACAAATGGCTGCATCTAAGACAGGATCATTTTATCATCAGTATTTTTTATTCATTTCATAATTTGAACCAAGTTTACACGAGCGTTTTGAGTATGGTTCCTAAATGGTTTTTCTCTGGAACTTTGTGGAATCTGTAATCTAGCTCGGCTGTTTTTTTGTGTGTTTCCACTGTTGGCTCTGAAATTCGAGCTGTTAATGTAGATTATGTTCCCTAATGTTGAACGGCTCCTCCTCCAGCCAGAGGGGTACTGTAGAGAGGAGGAGACAGATCTCCACCCACTGCACAGCTACAGTAGGTCCAAAATGGGATTTAAAAATGAGCACATCAGACTAATACAGCATTAATGTGAGATTGTTTCACAGCAGTTTTGGTTTAAAAGCCACAGAGCGCCTGCAAACTGTGTGAAAATGGGCATGTTTTAAACTGTGCTGAGCCTCACTCACTTACAGTGTATGAATTTCATTTTTTTATAATAATTTAAAGTAGATGAATTAAATTCAAATGTTTATCTAGACTGCTTCTAGCTCATAGTCCAACTTTTCAGAATTTATTTACAGTCAGTCCAAGCATTTATTTCATCCACATTTCTTCTAATTCAACAGGACTACCAGGTTTAAATCGTGTTATTATTTAAGTAAATAATAATCGTAAATATCCACATGCTAGGATTTGTTGCTTCCGTTTCTGTGTGTGTGAGTGTATGTGTGTTTTCCACTCAAAATGAATCTTGCTATGTGCAAAAGCTTAGACATTACCTTAACATTTTCGTCCATTCACATTGCCATCTCCAGCTTTATGCAGAGCCATCAGTGTAAATCTGTCAATGCGGCAGTCTTGGTGCCTCACATATTTCCATATTACTTAATCTTCAGATTTTTATTTCCCAGCATAATTAAATTCTGATGTATATTTTGGGTTAATTTTTTGGCACACACAAATATTTATTTTTTTATTTGCCACAGTTTGTTGCCAGGCAACAAGCAGCTCTATCCTCTTTGTGAGAGAATCTTCCAGCAGTGTGTTTGTTTGTGTTTGTTTGTGTCTATTGGAGCGAATAGCACTGAGCAGCCACTTCACAGCGTCCTCGTGAACTTTCCACTTTTTAGAATGGCATTCGAACACTTTAACATGCTGTAAGCAAAAACACAACAAGCCTCCTACTCATACACACACACACACACACATCCACCGATGTTAGAAGCAATTCATATGGCTCTTGCTCGTGGAGAAACTGTAAATGGCTCGGCTCTGTGGAGGTGGGAATTTGTGGAGCTGTGTAGGAGGCCCATTTG
>JAHUTJ010026310.1:0-16973 GCA_036250325.1 Characodon lateralis | reverse complement strand
CATTTGCACAACAGCTGTGAAATTGATTGTCAATCAGTGTTGCTTCCTAAGTGGACAGTTTGATTTCACAGAAGTTTGATTTACTTGGAGTTATATTGTGTTGTTTAAGTGTTTCCTTTATTTTTTTTTTGAGCAGTGTATAATAATCTGATGAATGATCCATCTCCCAGGTTTTGTGTCAAGGGTTTGGTTCACTTCTATTTTAAGGATTTGACTTTCTAAAAATATGAATAATGATTGGTTAAAAACTGTAGCAGAATACTGTATGCATTATTATTTAATTCTCTCTTGAAATGCTGTACTTCTTGAGATCTTTAAAATAATTATAATAAATTAATAATTTCAAGAAATCTTGAATACATTGACATATATATAACATATTTACATCAACAGAACAATATATTGTTTTTATTACTTTTAAAAGAAAAAAAACGCAAAAAAAAAGTACAAAGAAAAAGATCCCAGCTTGGCTAACGAGCAGTGGAACAGTTAACTGATAAAATTGTAATTTACACACAAGAGTAACTGTGCATCAATATTCTGTTCTTTGTATGTTTTATTGTTTCAGCCTTTCTTCCCCTCATTAATAATTTCCTGCCACGTTATCACCTCCAGCATCAACATTTCTCACTCAGCATCGAACGCACCTTCATTCATACTGTCTACTTTCTACCCCCTCCCTCTACTTTACATAACCCCCCATCATCCGGCCATCCTGTCAGTGTGATCCCTCCCACTCTTTCACTTTTATTTCCCTCTCTATCTCAGCCGTCCTCTGTCTTTTCCTAACTCTGCAGCACCACACCCTGTCACCCTATATATTTCCCTGTTTATCTATTCTCCACTTTTAAATCAGAATGGTCCGCCCTATGTCTTTCTTCTAGATCCCATGCAGACAGTTTATTTACTCATCCTCCTCTCTAATAGAAAATGTGTCACGTTTCTTAAAGTTGAATTAATTCTTTTTGGTTACCTTCACGATTGTTTTATGAACTTTCTCATTCATCCTGTCTTGGATTGCCAAAATAACCTCTTGCCAAAGGTTGTCCTTGCAGTCAAAGTATTACGTGTTGACATATAATCTTGAAGGTTTAAGGCAGATTTAGATATAACGCGGGAGTTTATTTCTCTTGGTCAACTCATCTTTTCCCCTCCAAATGTTACTAATCTTGTTCTCTCTCTCTATGCATCTTCCTCTTCTTCTGCTTAGTGTTATACATGAGTCTGAGGCAAAGGAATGATTCGTTTAAACAGGCAGTCTGTATGCATGGGGGCTCACTAAACTATACTGATGTTGTGTGTATTTATGTGATAACCAGCTGCTGTACTGTGTGTGCATGCACCTGTGCAGCCCTGTCTTGGCAATCATTCATTAGATGAGAGTGTGCGAACAAGAATTTGCAAAACTCATACTTGATTTTGCAACATTTATCTTATCTTTTAGCCAATAAAAAACTACATACAGTGCGATCAAAATTATTTGATACCCTTACAGACTTCTTCTGCCTTTCCTTGTTTGTTACACTTAAATGTTTCAGATTTTTAGACAAAATTTAACATCAAAGATAGAATACAAATACAAAACAAAATTTAAAAAAGCTGTTTTCTAATGATGATTTTGTTTACTAAAGGAAAGAAAACTTTCCAAATGCAAAATTGGCCTTTGTGAAACAGTAATTGCCCTTAGTAACTGGTTGTGCAACAACAACTTCCATCAGGCATTTGCAACCACTGGCAATGAGTCCTGTATCACTATGGCTGAATTCTGGCCCACTCTTCTTTGCAGAATTGTTTAAGTCACACTGGATAGTTTTTGAGAAGTAACAGCCTGTTTAGGGTCATGTCCCAGCATCTAACTGAATTTTAGTCAGGACACCAAAACCTTTTTTTTTTTTTTTTTTCACCAAAACCTTAATTAAAATTAAACAAAATTTTATCCGTTCAGAGGATGACTTGCTGGTATGATTTAGGGTGTATTTACACCAGGGAAATCATTTGGTCCACTTGTTTCGTCCAAACAAAAGTTGACTTTATTTTTTTTCTTTGGTGCGGTTTGCTTTCACATTGTACTTTTTGTAAGTGAACTACATTGTAAACAAAACCATACGTATGACAATTGTTACTGGACATAAATGACACCAAAAACCGAGTAAAACAATCATAGAAGTAATGCATGCTGCATTTCTGTTCTACGTATTTGTGTCGGTATTAAAGCTGCAAAGTGCCAAGAGCAGCTCATCATGTTTCGCAACGTTTTATTTGTAATTTTGGAACGGCGTTGGCCAATGCGTGCTGCAATCCGAAGGAGATTACGTTCTCTGTGTGCGTTGACCCACAACATGCTGGCAGCAGCATTGCTAAGCAAAGGATGGCTGATCAGGTATGACTTCAATTCATTCAATATTTAAACATTCTCGATGGCGGCTCGTTACGTCCAAACAGGCATTTGTTTCCTGTAGCTGAATCAAGGCTGGTTCGTATTCACACCATAAGCAAACCACACCAGAGTCTGTTTGGAAGCAGGCCGAGACCACCTCAAATAGTGGGTCTTGGTCATGTTGTTTGGACCAAGGGGGAAAACGAATTCTGGTCCGTATAAACCGGACCGAAAGTGGATGGTGTGAATGCACCCTTATACATCTTGTAGGAAACGAGAGACGTGCCTTTGCCTTTGTTTAGGTCACTGGTGGTTTTTATCTTGGAACTCTCCCTTGGATACCATTGTTGTCACTTTCTTTTCGTTGGATCATGAACACTGACCTTAACTGAGATAAGTTGGTTGAGCAGTGCTTTAGATGTTGACCTGGGTTCATATATGACCTCATGTATAAGTCATTGATGCACTCTTGGAGTAGTTATGGTAGGCTGGTTGCCCCTAAAAAGGGTCACTACTGTCCTATGCTTTCTCCCTTTTGTTAATAATGTGTAATAATATTGTGTAGTAATCACTGTAAGTCCTAAATACCTTCAATCCCCTTAACCCTTTCCAGACTTAGATTTCTTTAGAGGGTATGGTTTGCTTTTTGAGATCCTTTAGTCTAATTCAGGTTGTCAGACAGGTTCCAGAGTAACTAAACCCCAAATTAACTTTTTTGCAGATAAACCGTTTAAATTGGACCTCAAGGGTGCTATCTTTATGTTACTGTGCATTTGTTTTACATTTTAATGTAAACTTGTTCAATTCTGCAATATTTAGCCTAAAACCATCTTAGTGCTGCACTCTTGGGGTTGAACGTTGGCTACTGCAGTTGAATTTTCCTATTGGTTCAGTACAGTACAACAGTACAGCTTGGTACATGTCTACGTCAAAGCCCCCGCATTCGGATATAAAACCATCTCACTCAGACACACACCCCCCCGATTCGATCCCTCACCACCTTGGCAGAGCCAGCTTCGGGCATCGACTAGTCAGCGCCTTGAAAGAGCAGTTCGAACTGATAAGACTCAGGACTGCTGGACTCCACGAAGCCACGCTCAACATCCGGTGATGAGGGGGGTGAAAAATCCTCCACCTCAAAAGATCTATCCGTGGCGAAACTACCTCTCTCCATGTTTCAATGTGTCAAATTACGCTAGCTATCACTTTCCCTCATCCTCCTGACCACACACCCACTCAACCCCCTCCGCTCATCCCCAAACTTGGCCATGCCCCTCTGTCTCTTGGCACTGCCATCGTTGATGGCATTTTAGTCACATTTTAAGTGATTTATTGATTTTTACAGGTCTGGCAGTAATCAGGCATTGGTATGACTAGTGAAACAGTACTAACTATGGTAAACAGTTTTAAATACATTTAGCACCTCTCATGAAAATACTACATTCTGCCTTTTGTCTGCCCTGTCGATTGTAATTCCTGCACACTCTAACCTGCTCAGTAAGAGACATGGAAATCTTTTTTTTATTCCATTCATTTCTTTATTTACCATCCGAAGACCTATATTATTTGGTTTAAGGTTAGATCGTGTTCTCTGTACAAATCTTATAAAGGTTTCATCATAACATTCATTAATTTTTATTCTGGTTATGATTTCAGGGGACAGATGTATTGGCCGGTGTAGAAAACCAATCAGAGATATATTTTTCAAAAACTTAGTAAGTATGACTGTATGACCTTAGAAAAGCCTGGAAGGCTTTGAAATACTGCCAATGACTGCATACTATGAAATAAAGAAATGCATATAAAGATTAGTCATTTGTGTGTAATAATACTTCCAGCTCATGGGAAGAGACAATACACCATACTGGGTTCATGAAAAAGAGATGAGATGAAATTATAACAATATGTTTTAAAAAGCTAAGAGATCTTTGTCCTGGCCTGCTTGTATTGAGGTTTCTGTGCTTGTATAATTCTTGCCACAGAGTAGCATCAAAAATCCTCTCACCTGGCAGTGAGTGGACCATCATAGTCGACCTGGGAGTGTCGACAGTCCTGACCCAGGGAGACTGCAGAAACATCATGTGGTCAGAGTTGCGCAAAATCATCTTGCTGGTGGAGCTTACTGTCCAATGGGAGGAGGGCATGGAGGCTGCCAACGAGAGAAAGCGTCCCAAGAACCTGACAGAAGTCTGCAGGGAAGCAGGTTGGGGCTTCGCTGGGTCCTCAACGGTTTGCCTCCTCAGAGACATGAGATGAGGAGCACAGGAGCATGTGTCGGAAAGCCATAAACAAAAACTGGCAGAGGAGGCAGACAAGGGCAGCTTTTGGCTGTGGTTAAGGAGGAAGGAAAAGAGTCGGAGGCCAAATAACACCTAGGGGGAGGTAGGAATCCCTGCCATCTCTCGAGATTTACTCAGGGTAAAGGAGCAAAATATCCATGACTGGTGGTCCCCATCTGATGACCCGTTTATGCCCAGCAAGGTGTCCAATAGAGCACACTTGCTAAAAGGTACCGGCGGAGGTGCTTCAGGCAGTAATGCCCAGCAGGCAGATCGCAGCTTGTATTTTTATAAGGATGAACAAGCAGAACACTGAAATCACAGAGCCTCAGTTCTTGTCTGTCACACCATTACTATTTATTTTTTCTACTATTTTTTTTTTTTTTTACCAGGTACCCATAAAAATCGTTTCTTCCAAATTAGACTCTACTGGACAAAGTCCTATACTGACAGCATGAAAGACTTCACCTAATAGCGCACTGTTTATTTTGCCAGTGCCACAAAATCCCATTGCAGCCCTGCTAATCATTGTGGATGCACTACTAATCCGCTGCGTCCTCTCTTTAATTTTGGGTCCATGTGCTACATGTTTTTTTTGTGCTGTTTAAAAATTAGGATAGCCTTCAGTGATGTAAGGAAGCTAATTGTCTGGGTCTTGTGAAGGAGAAACTGCATAGCCAACTGCTGAGGAGCCAGCTAGTCAAGCTGACTGTGTGAGGATGCACAGCAAATGTTCTTGGGCAGGATAAGGGTTAGGGTGAGGCTGGGCAGCAGTGCTGTTAGTTGATAAAACAACTACCACAATACTTCTTGTCATCGTTTTACGGATAGTTCTGACCCACATGCAGTAAACGCTCAAAGGAAACCAGGAAGTGTTTAACAGATTTATTGAAAGCACAGAAGTAAGTACGGTCTTGGCACAGTAGGCAAAGCTGTAAGGAAGAAAGCATGGGTAAGTTAAGACAGTAACTAAGATGGGAAACTAATGGTGTTCTGTTTCTTACAAGTTGGTTGTTGAGAAACCGCCAGGAGGAGAGGGAGTCGGGCCGGAGGAAACAGCGTGAGACTACATAGGTGAGTTCTGCCAAGATACTTAGTCCCTTGGACGTTAACGGTGTTTGGAGGATTGTATGGTGGGCACAAGTGGAGCGGTGGAGGGTGGACAGGTTTTGTGGAGGCAGGATCGGAGGTCAAATCCAGGAAAAGATCAGCAGGAGGAAATCCAGCAGCACAGCGTTAGCGAGACACCAGTTTGTAGATCCATCCGTGGGAAACTTGGAACGAGGTCTCATGAGCAAAATCCATTGGTGGCCTGCCTGGGTAACATCCAGGTAGTCACCAACATGGTATACTGAAAAGACAAAATAGGTTAACAAAGTCGAAGCAAGCAATACGAGAAGCGGCTCAAAGGTCGGCTTGGATAGTACCACTGAAGGCTAACACTCGAGCGCTGACATGCTGGTTGCCTCCTGCTTAAATACTCCAGGAGCCTCATCATCAGTGAATGGAGAACACCTGTCTCACTGCTCCTGCTCTCCAACGCCCTCTAGAAAACCAAACACAAACAATACAAAAAAACAAAGAGATCTCCAACCCCGACACTTCTGTTAATTTCTGACTTTTGTGGGTCTTTTGACAGATGGTGCTGTTTGATCTGTTACATAAGAACGATATCTCTTTATCAATGCGCTTTGGACAAGAGAAAAGCATTTTTTTTAAAGGATAAATAAATTACTTATTTGCTTTTATGAACACTATTTGGAATTTTTTATATTTTCCTAAGCTTGTGTGTAATTCCTACAATTACACACAAGAGTCCAGTTTCAACAGAAAACATAAAATAGGCACACTTTGTCTGCATATTCAAAGCATTGTAGCACCAAAGACATGGTTAACATTATTAAAAAGTATTTTATAAGGTATTTTATAAATTTTTATCTTCAAGATCTAAGATCTAAGGTTCAGTATTTTTCTTCCCCCATTCCTATTAATCATAAATGAATGATGGAACTGTTGTTCTTTTTCTGTAAATAGTTTTTGTTTGAAATTGTAAATATTGTTTGCAGACTGATCAGAAAAGCACCCGCTCACAAGAATAACGTAAAAGTCAGCAAAATTCATTTTATTTGCTTTCCTGGCCCTTTCTGCTGTACTGATCCTCTTTTTCTAAAAACAAATGAACCAGGTACTGTCTACATCATGGGCAAACAACCTGAGTGGTTTCTAGGTGTAGTCTGACCCTGAGCCTGCGCCACCAGAGGCTCAGCAGCATGAGAAATGATGACACGCAGACGGATGCAGGAACATTACGGGCTAGAGGGCACTCTCTCCTCTGAGGACAATCAGGAAAAGGCCCAAACATATGTTGCCTTCAGAGTGCGCACATCCACACCTGATTACCTAAGCACTATCCATCTTCTGCTGTGTGTGTGTTTGTCTTACCAGAATTGTGACTGTAGGCACAGAATAAGTACACCATACCAGAAGAGCGAAATGAAGGAAAAAAGAAAGAGACAAGAAAAGAAAAATGATTGAATAGCAGCTGAACATTTGATATGAAGAAGATTTCCAACTGGAGTTCAGGATTGTACGCTTCATTTGTGTGTACCACCACCCACACCACCCACACTCATCCAAACACATCCATAAAGAGTGGAGAGACCTTTCATATTCAGCTTCCATCATTTACAATCTACTGATCATTATGACACTTGAACTGCTAACTGCGCACTAGAATTACGTTTTATGCCCAACTTAAACTTAATATCTAAAACTTAGAATTTCAGGGTCTAATTTTAGCATTGTTGATTATAATAAAATTTCATCTTCACAGCTTCACCTGTGTTCCATGTAGCATGAAGTTTTAAAGGTTAAAACAATGGATGACAGTAAATTAGCTATATCTGTTTCATCATGCTGCCCTGCTTGATTATTGTTGTGGACTATTCAACAGTGCCATCTAGAGGTAGGGGAGAACATAACAGCTGGAGACTAAGTGGACTCAGTGGAAACCAACTGAAATATTGAATTTACCAAAGCTGCATCAGTGCAAAATGTTTTGTCTCATGCTTGAAAATAATTAAAACCACTTCAGCTTTTAGGTGAGTAGTTATTATATGGACAGACATCCACAGCATCATCCAGAATCCTATGCTTATATTCAATATAAAGTCTAAATGCACCATGAATCAACATATATACAATAAGCTACTAATAATTGTGTTCCCTAGCTTTTTTCCTAGGGTGGAATGGTTATATAACGTTAACACTTTTTAAAAAGGGGGCACTAATTTATCATGGATTTGTCTCTGATCAAAAAAGTATTAAAACTATACATATATTCTTAAGTATATACACTAATATTTGGTTACATGTTTCATAGCAAGTTGCACCTCAGCCACATGCTTTTTGTAACCATCAACAAACCTATGTCATAACATTTGGTGGTTTTTTGACAACTCCACTTGGCAGAATTGGTGAAGCTTTTTCAAAATGGTTGGTGTCCTGTCACACACCCAGCTTTGAGACCTAAAGTTTATTTGTACCGAAAACAGTTTTGATGTGTCCAAAGGTAAACCATTCAGCCCAAACATCGCAACCACTAACAACGTTTCAGTATGGATCTGGTGAAATCTGGGGCATGGGACCAAGTTTCATTGGCTGAGCTGAAAAGCCATCATGGATAATTGGTTATTATTTCCTAAGATGTACTGTATATGTGAACAAACTGAGCTCAAGCAGAAAACAAGGACTAAACACATAAAAGTCAGAATGTAACTATGCACCATTACAAAGTAAACTTGACAATTCCTTTGAATCGCAAATTACATTTTTTAACTATTTTAAATATTTTATTTGCTGAACCTGTAAAATCAAATTTAATGTTATTCTCAGTCTCAATAAACACATATAAAACTTTAGATCTATGGTCTGTATTAAAATTCAAGTATTAATGGGAGACAACGATGATCTGTTGGCCCTTTGCCCCCTAAGTTCGCTTAGGCCATCTCTGGTGGTATGTGATACCTTTCAGTTTAATTCTGTTTTCAAACATCACAGCTTCTGAAGGAATGATGCTTGGCAATACAGTGATCTGTTCTGTCTATGTGGACTTTAGCACATCCTGTTCAGTGTGTTTTCATAGTCAGACCTGATATGGATGAACCCGATATAAATCCTACTGAAAATTTGCTAAAAAAAAAGAAGCTGGAAATCAACTAATTTAAATCAGCTTCATCATTTTTAAACAGATGAGTGGTCAAATATGTGGTAAAAATTATGCTAGAAGGTTATTGATGACAACATGAAGTCAGAGGTAAAACTATCTAGGGGCATTAATCCAAATAACAATGGGTTGTATATTTTAATGAATAAATTTAAACTTGTACCAATTCTTGTTTTAAATATCAGTTTATTCAATTCAGTTAAAAAATTCATTGAAGTTCTATCATCAGTTGAACCTGAAAAACAAATGGTTCAAACAAATCATCATCAAAGATCAAAATGAAAATGAAATACATGCCAACGTTAAGTTTCTGTAAATGTTTCACACGAACTGTGGTGAATTATATTGTTAAACCACAGTCAACGCCCTTTAGATTTCCAAACCACAAGATTTATGTGTCCAGACATCCTGTACATTCAAGCATGGACAATTCAGAGCTGCATATACGGTCACGAATAGAAATAAAATCCTCCTCGTGTTCCCCGGGTGTATTACCACAATATTGGCTATTTCCTGTGTTGAAGACAGGTGAACAGAGAAGCAGATGGCTTGCTCACCTCTTGCTGATGGCCTGTGACTGGCATGATTGCTGTGGAGTCTCTGCTAGTTGCTATTCCTATATTCCCTGATAATCCTCATTCACTCTCCATCACTCTGCTTCTTTTGCCTGTTTTCTAATCTCTCGGTTCTGTTAGTGTGTGATCTTGAGAGAAATAATCAAAAATAAAGACAGAGCATCATTTTCATAGTTATCTCATGTGGAGAATGCAGGGTCAACCATTAGAGCGAGTGTGCCAAGCAGGAAGTGGAGGGAGTATGTCTCGCCTAGTTTTAAGGTTCAAGAGGAGGCAGTCATTCGTGGAAGGAAAAAGAGCGGTCAGTTTTAAAGGTTAAAATAAGAAAAAGAAGCTGTTGTTGTTACAGAGAGAGAGACAGGGAACTTTTCTGATGTTAATCCAAAAACCAATAAGAGAGGGATTCGTTTTTCTGAGATTTTTGTACATTTTGTATCTGCAAAACACTTAAAAGGAAGTTGGGCTCTGTGGGAAGGTTCATCCTTGTCATCTCAAAAATAATATGTTTGAGCACTGGAATGGAAAAGAAAATGTGGTATGTTTTGACAGGGGCACTGTCCTCAGTCGCTTAAATGTTCAGCAATGTCTCCTGCCTCCCCCGAAGAAGCTATGCAAAAACAACAACCAACAACTTGCTTTTTTTAATGTGAGTTTGCGTACAATCGTTCAAGTAATTTGTGTTTTGCCTGCATATATGTACCGCTAGCAGTCAGTTAGGGTTCGTGATGGGCAAATCAAGCATGCCAAATTTTCAGGGAAGTTGAAATTGAAAACAAATCCTAGAAAAAAAATCCCAAATGTATTCATGTGTTTACCTAGCATTAAACATGTTGCACTTATTGGAACCTCTGTTGGTAATACGTTGTATAGCTCCCTCCTCTTCCAACAATAACCTGTAATATTTCCAAATGTTGGAGCATAAAGAGAGAGGGGTCTCTGGCTATTCATATTTGTACCATCTCCCTAGATTGTCAGAAGTCTTGGTCCCTCTCCAATGCACTCAACTCTTCAGCTCACTCCACTTCCAAAGGATTTAGGTCTGGGACTGAGATAATCATGGGAGACGGTAACATTTTTTGTCAGGTGAAACTGTTTTATTGATTTGGACATTTGATTCCTGTTAAAATGATGATCAACTTTTAGTTTGCTGCTAAACTCCACAAAACATGTATTTCAAATTTCCTTGTGTTAGTTCTCTCTGGGTACTCCGTCATCCTCTCACAGCCTATAAATATAACTGTTAGGTTAACTGGTTAACCTAAATTGCCCTTAGGGTTGTGTGAGTGTGTGGTTGTTTGTCCAGGATGTAGTGCACCTCTTGCCCAATGACTGCTGGAGATAGGTACTAGGTCCACTGCAGCGCTGCCAGGATAAGCAGGTATAGACGATGAAGTGATGGATGGATGGTATTTCAAAAAGCTCATAAAAACCTTCACAGCATAACAGGTCATTCACCATACATTTCGGTGTTGATGAGGTTCTTTTCCACATATCCATTCTTTGTTTCACACCAAACCCACTGGGAGTTTTATTGCCAAAAAGCTCAGTCATAGTCTGACTAATACTTATAGTTCGTTTAGAGTAGAGTTTAACAAACTCCACATGTTAAGATTTGTAATGGCAGAAGAGAAAAGGCTTTTTTTGTGAAACACATCTCCCAAATAACCAGTTAGCATAAGGAAAAAGTCTGATCATAGTTATGTAGATTTGGTGATCCCAAGATGCTACTCTTTGCTGCAGTGAGGTATCAGCTGGTCCACCGGTGTGGTCAGAACCACCTGGAGCTTAAACCACTCACAACACTGGAGATGATGGTGGACTTCTCAAGAACTCCGCCCACACTTCCTCCCCTCACCATCCTTAACAGCACTGTGTCTATTATGGATTACTTTCGGTTCCTAGGAACGACCCTTTCTGAGGGCCTGATCTGGTCCTCACACATAGACACTGTTTGGAAGAAGGCCCAACAGAGACTGCACTTCCTGCGGAAACTCAAGAAGTACTACTTTCCACAGGAGCTGCTGGTGATCTTCTACACTGCTATTATTCAGTCCGTTTTGTGCACATCTATCTCTGTGGTTCGGCTCATCCACAAAACAGGACTGCTCTGAACGACAACTGACAATCTGCAGAGAGATTTGTCAGGGCTAACCTTCCCTCCATCCTGGACATGTACAGGTCTATGGTAAGGAAAAGGACACCTAACATCTCTGCAGACCCCGCACATCCTGGACACAGGTTGCCGCTACAGAGCGTTAATGACAAAGACCAGCCTCTACAGGAACAGTTTCTTTCCTCAGGCTGTCTCTCTAAAGAACACTTAACAGTCAGGGTGCCCAGATTGATAACATGCATATTTCCACTAATTAAACCTTGTCTTTCTCTTGGTAAAAAAGCTGTATTTATTCATATTTACATAAATATTCTACTTTTAATTAAATTTCCCTTTCTATTTGTTTAGATTTAAAACGTCTTCATTTAAAGGAATGTGGAATTGAAGTCAAATTGTTTGTGTGTCTAAACTTGGCAAATAAAGCTGATTCTCACAGGCATTCTTCAGTTACAATTATTTTATTTAAAATTTTTACAAGCAAAACTACAGTTAAGCTCAAAACTAATCATAACCTTGGTATATTTAGACGTAAAATTATTTTATACCACCATATAATATGAATATAATAAAATATTTTAAATGAAAAACAACTTTAAGGAAAACACTACCGGTCGGCCTTTCTCATTTAATGGTTTTCTTTATGTTCATGACTATTTATATTGTTTGTAGATTCTCACTGAAGACATCAAAAATAGTGAATGAACACATATGGAATTATGTAGGAAACAAAAAATGGTAAAAGAACTTTAAATATCTTTTATGTTTTAGAATACTTAAAATGGCTGCCCATTCGAGGAATTACCAAAATATTAACCTTTGGCCATCTCTTAATAAACCTCTGGGAAGTTCTTTGGAAAACCATTTCAGGTGACCACCTCATGTAGCTCATGGAGAGACTGCTACGAGTAAAGCAGTAATCAGAGCAAATGGTGGCTATTTTGAAGAATCTTAACTATAAAAGAGTTATTTCACACTTTTTGGTTACTATATAATTCCATGTGTTTTGTTGCCTTTGGTGAAAATCTACATTGTCATGAAAATAAAGAGACCCTTTAAGTAAGAAAGTATATCTAAAAAATGTTTTTAATGTATTTATAATCTTCTTAATCATCAATGGGAAAGCAGCATTGAGCATCTTTGATCGCGTTATACATAATTATTTCTGAACCTAAGGTTTTATCTCCACGCTATAAATTACTGAGGTTGAAGATAGGATTTTCTGAACATTTTCAGTGTGAGAATACTCTGCCGCATTAAAATATGAAACACCATTAACATGATACCCAAAGGAGGCACTGTTGGCCCAAATACTATTTTGTACATGAAGTATACACTTAAATACACAAGAGAAGAGCCTGCAACAAATGAGGATGTGCAGCGCATGTATAACAAGTGTTATACATTTGATTTACTAATGCTGGACTATTGCACAGCAGTCAACTACATCCCCTTTTGACCACCTTTGGTTCTCATTAAGGAACGGAAGGAAGCTATGAGGTTGTGTTGTGCCTACTGTACTGTTTTATTAGCCCTTAGAGGAAGATGGCTGGAATATGGCTGCTCTGCTTCCTGATCTTTGTGTCTCTCCTGTGTCAAATTTTTTCCAATGTCTTACATGTTTCACACAACTCTTAAACTTCCTCCTTCTGTTATACTCTTCTTTTCCCAACATATAATCATGAACTGCTTCGGTGATCATACAGTGTCAACCTACGGCATATTTCTTAATGATTACTGGCAGCAATTATCAGGAGCTGTAGATGATGGCACCATCCTCATTGATTGCTGGTGACAATTAAAAAGCATGGTATAATTCCCATTGATCAGCTATGACAGTGTGAAAAATAGCATCATCTGCATCGATTTGCAATAAAAGCATGTGACAAAGGTGTGTCACTTGTTCATAGTAGAAGAGATCTTTTGCACACTGTTCTATTCATCAGTTGAATGTGTGGTGCAAATATAACATTTTAACATGAAAGGGGGTAAAACAAGATAGACATCAATGGGAAAAAGTCATATTTCATAAAAAACTAAATGTCTTTGCCACATACATTCAATCAAAGCGGTGCTGACATTCTTACAATAATTATAATTAAATTTAAAATTTTTCCTCTTTGAGCTCATTTGTAGGTCACCGAAACTGTTGCAGCAAATAAACAAAAACCTTGGAAATGTATGAATATCCCTTAACATTTTTCACATTTTATCCCATAAGTGCAACAAATTTTAGCTAATTTTTAAGGGACATATTTTTAATAGTTCACCGCAAAGTGGTGCATAATTGTAAAGTGGAATGAAAAATTAATTAAAACTCTGAAGTGTGTTGTGCATATGTATTGAGACCACCTCAGTCGGTAATTTGTAGCAATTCTAATCTTTATTGACATCCATCTGTCTGTCACCTCTGTTCGTAGATTCCAACCAACGGACACTGAATGCCGTTTTTTTAACCAAAAGGTAGATTAAAAAGGTATAAGGTTTCACACACTGGTGCCGGTCTGTTGTAGAGAGCCGAAAAGCAAAGCTCTTGATTTTTCGGTCTTTCTACGTTCCTACCTGTACCTGTGGGCATGCAGTTTGAGTCATGACTGAAAGAACGAGATCCTGGATACAAGCAACTGAAAAGCGCTTCCTCCGCAGGGTGGTCATCCGGTGAGGAGCTCGGAGTAGAGTCGCTGCTCCTCCTCGTCAAGAGAGGATATATATATGATGCCTCCTGGATGCCTCCCCTGGGAGGTGTCCCAGGCACATCCCACAGGGAGGAGGCCCAGGGGACAGCCAAGGAAACGGTGGAGGGACTATGTCTCTCGGCTGGCCTGGGAACACCTTGGGCTCCCGCTGGAGGAGGTGTCTGGGGTGAGGGAAGTCTGTGCATCTCTACTAAGTCTGCTGCTCCCACGACCGAGTTCCACATAAAGCAGAAGACGACGAGTATGAGTATGGATACTGGATATACAGTATGTCACACTTCAAGTGGAAGCACGGTTTTCATTTGTCCATTTTTTTACATTACAAGAACCTGACTTTTACCAGAGGTGTGTAAACTTTGGAGATCCACTTTGTATGTCACCTTAAAAGGGACATGTAGTATACCGTTATAAACTTCATATTATGTGCTGTCAAACAGTGTGCTGTCAAAAAAATTCAACATGACTGATGCCAAAAGACAAGTTTTCCACACAAAACTTTTCAATTCAGCTTTATCAGAATCAGAATCAGCTTTATTGCCAAGTTTGTACATGCAAACATGTAATCAATTAAATCTTTTTTTCTTACTCTTTCACTTTTTATTCCTCTATCTCTTCACCTCTTTATATTTGGTCAAGCATGGTTTCTTCTGCTTCTCCCTCTTTATTCCACTGTTTTTATGATTTAAATGCTCCTGGTGCTTTCTTTCGTTTTCTGCTACCTTGATGAGGCATATGAACTCACAGAAATAGATGGTGGAGCTGGAGATAACCAAACCAGCCAGACTTCACTGTGAATTATAATCACCTCCAATCTGTGTGTCTGAAACCTTGCCCAGTTTTTAGCACCATCCGTGTGTGTGTACGTGGACACCCTGCAAGTCATGTGTGTTGTATCTTTTTATGAGCCTCATGAATGTGAGCGATGAAGTCCTTCCCCTTAGGGGTCCTGTATATAAGCATAAGTTCAGTTGCTACTTATTATTCCCCCGGCCCCTACAGTGTCTGACCCGTCTCTCTTTTCTGTAAAAGTTTCCTGTGCGGAATATAATTTTGTTTACAGTATTGCTCTCTCTCTCTTTCTCACACACACAAACACACAAGCTATTAGACAGCAGCCATCAGTGTGAGCGGTCCATCACTCACCCTCACATAAGGTATTCAGCTGCACTACATCAGTGTCACATTGTCATTGACCAAGTGTGTGGCTGTGTGCATGTGTCCATAAAAATCTGGTGGAGCCAGCAGCAGCCTCTGAGGCAACGGAGAGAAAATACACCCTTGAAAGCTTGCGTGAAGTGAAAACAAAAGGGAGTAAAAATCTGTACATTTCACCAGAATGATTTACATCTATGCAAAAATGCTATGAAGTAAAGTAAACCACTGACTTTTTTTATAGACTTGAACATTTCAAATCCAATTACTTTTTACATGTTTGTGGTTTATTACATTTTCAGAACAGTTGAGGTCAAGAAGCTCTCCGTCTCAGCAGTAAAACAAGAAAGATTTTGGGGGCATCTGACAATTTGACTTCTAGTGTAATAAACTGCATTTAAAAAGCCTTTTTATTAAATGTGTTGGTCAGGTGCATGGCATGCAAACCACAGCCAAAGAGACATAAGTTATACTGCACTAAAAGATTCTGGCCAGTGGGGCAATTTCTGTCAAAAATATTTATGCAATGACAATAAAATTACAGTTGTACAATGATGTTCTGCAATAAACTGCTGTCTTTTGAAAAAAAAAAAAATCATTGCATGCATTGTATGAATTTGAAAGAGATGTTGCATGCGGCAGAGAGAATCGGCAGTAAACAACAAGATTCGAGGCAATCAGCCTGCTTTGGTAAACTGTATAGCTACAACGCTATATAGATGTTTGACCTTCTGAAGTGCTTTCACCCAGTCTGTAGGACCTTTCCCAAGAGGAACACAACAATGATGAAGAACAGAATAGGGATCAGACAGATTGAGAATTGAGTTGCATAGGGTTTACACCACCAAGTCCCAAGTTGTGTTGGCTGCAGACATAAAAGACAGAGATGAACCAGATTGTGGTAAGGACACCATTTGGAGCTCCATTAGATCTTCCACTAGCAGAAATCTTTTAGTTTCCTGTTTTAAATATTCCATTTTATTGAATTATTTTCAACACTGATATATTCTGCTTGTATCACCAGAACTATTTAGAAAGACGTGCTAGTACAATGGCAGTGCGTCCAGTTTTGGAATATCTACAAGTCCAGAGTAGGATACTGAACCAATCAATTAGAAGATGAACGTCTCTCATTCTTGCTGTAGATTAATTTGATTTCTTCTCTTGCATCTTCCCACTCATGCTGATTACAATAATGGTGACAACATAGGTTGTACTGCAGGTGCATGCATGAAAGATAAATTGATTTTATTTATTTCACAAAAATAGTACCTGTAGAACTGATTCAGGTTAACTGACAAAATTTCAACCTTAAATTAATACAAACTGACAGTCACTGGTATTTGGTTTTTTTTCTTAGATTTTGATGCGCATACAGGACATGAAAAGTCTGCACACCGCTGGTAAACTGTCTGATTTTTGTGGTAAATCATTTAAACCTTTTTCCACGTTTAATGTGACATATATATCCAAGCAAATCAGTTAGAGGGATAAATGTAAGGTCTAAAAATTATTAATGTGCACAGCAAACTAATACTTTATCAAACCACTTTTTGATT
>JAHUTJ010026309.1:0-16978 GCA_036250325.1 Characodon lateralis | reverse complement strand
AGACTCGAGGAACCACCAGTAAACCTGCAGTCTGAGAACGAAGTGCTCTGTTAGGAACATATGGAACAATCAGATCTCTGATGTATGATGAAGCTAGATCATTAAGGGCTTTATATGTGAGGAGTAGAATTTTAAATTCTATTCTGGAAATTTTAAAGTCATCCAAGTTTTTATGTCCTCAAGACATGCTTGTAGTCTATCTAACTGGTTGGGCTTATCAGGATTTATAGATAAGTAAAGCTGAATATCATGAGCGTAACAGTGAAAGTTTATCCAATGCTGCCTGATAATTTGACCTATTGGAAGCATATATATATAGTGTGGAGAATTGGCCCAAGCAACATGGCACAACATGAAACATGGCAGAAAATGTAATGCTCCGAGATGATTCCCCCTGGGTTCCAACATTGTCCCCGGCCTGCTTTCATGAACCATAACCTATTATTGTTGCAGAGTATATCTCTCTGTCCATCACGCTGTCCTGTACTCTTTGGCCATATCTGATTTAACATTTTACTTTGGTAAATTTTGGCTAAGGAGAAAATGAGTTTAAAGCTTTTAGCTTTGATGGCATAAAATCAGTGTTATGCTTTATTTAATTAGAAGTTAAAACTTTTGGAATTACCAGAAAAAGGAAGGTTTGCAGAGAAACGATGGATGAATAGAAAAAGCTTGTGTTTAATTGTAATTTATAATTTCTGCTTTTAAAATCTATTCATAGATCCACAGATTCTCAGTTGGGTTTAGTTCTGGACTTTGACTGGAACATTCTAACACATGAATAAGCTTTGATCTAAATCAGGGGGCTCAGTCTCCAGTCCCCTAGGGCTCATATCTTCTGATGTGTCCCCTATCTATCACACCAAATGGCTGAGTCGGCCCCTCACCATGGAATCAATTTGTACAGTCTTGCTAATGACCTACTTAGTTGATTTAGGTGTGTTAAAGCAGAGACATGTCTGGGTATGATTACTTTTGTGTCAATGACAAATAAGGCCTTTTAGAAAGTTATTTTTAAAGAGTATTTGTAAAATAAGTGTAATACTTTTTTTTATGTTTAAAACAGTGAAACACTTCAACTGAAACATGTTTAGGTACAAAGTATTTAAAATGAATTGTGTGCCACCAAATTAATTAAAACTCGCCTGACTTAATGGTTGCACTTTGCACATCAATTAAGTTATTTTTTAACTACAGGGTGACTCTAAAGTTAAATTCAGTGTTTGTCTGTGGTGTTCTCTTCTGAGAACATGGTTCTCCACTCAACCTTGCTGTTTAAAATCAATTAACTTAAGCCGATTTGAGGCTGTGTGGAGAATGCTTATTAAAAAAAAACTAAGACATTTGACATTACCTCCATAGAGTCCCCATAAACACTATTAAGACCCAGAATTTATTTATTAGATGTTGGTGTATAGCTCTGAACTTTGGTTAACCTCACGCGCTTGTCCTTTTTTCCAGTCGCCTCTTTTGCTGTAAATGTGTCCTTAATCCAATTATTTTTGCCCTCTCCAATAGATTGCTTGGTAAAATGAGGCTGGTTTGTTTTAACTTTGTTCTTAATGACCATCTGAAGCTCATTTTCAAAACATTTTTGTTTGCATCATAAAGCATCAAGTTACTTGTGAATTTATTAATAGCCTGACACTTTACCTCAGTCATGACCAAACGTTTTTGCCACACAGGCCAAAATCCGCAAGCTCAAAAGTAGTCGCTCGCCGCAAAATTGTGATTTTTTTTCTTTTAATGGTTTTATTTTATTAAAATTTTTTTTATCTTTACCTACATTTTAATTTGACAAAAGAGTGGTCTGATATTTGTAGAAAAGGGATGTTTAACTCTTTAATGAAAGACAAACGGTTTCAACACTTAATGGGGTTGATCATTTTCTATTTTGTTGATATAGGACAAAACTGTTAAATATGCTAAGCAGCAAGAAAAGAATCTGGGTCCCTCTATCAGCGTTTGGCCATTATTAAAAGTCGTTGGATGTTTGTGGTTCTGTTTATTATGAAATGAAAAGGAAAGTAATAAATGTGGTAATAAAACACTTTGTGTTGTCCTTACATTTTATTAAGATTTTATTTTGCCAAGAAAAATCTTGCCATGAAAAGCATAAGTGTTCATTAATTACGGGCCAGATTTGTACCATTGTGGTTTCATGGTCTGCAAAAGACCCAGAAATAAGCCCCAGGCCACATCTTGGACATCCATGGTTAAGCTCATCTTTTTTATCCTTTTTTCACCTGAATATAAATATAAAATATGTAAATATACACCTAGACTGATAAACAATGGTAATTCACATGAATGCTAGTTTGCTCTTTTTTATATAGGACCTGAGATCTCATTGGAAAATAATAAACAACACTTAATTAAAAAAAGTCTATATAAAATAACATAGAAATTAAAATGACTGTTTTTACAGAAGTTGTGATTTTGGCCCTAAATCTTTTTCTGTGTTCCTGTTTAAAAGTGTATTCTCTTCTTTGTTCATAATCTCCGATCTCTCTTATTCTTCCCCATTCTTCCATGGGTTTGCAGGTTTCTTGGAGAAATTTGTCCCTTGAGATTTTCTTTCATTTTTAATAAAAATATAAATCAGACTCCCAGCTGCTGCACATGAAGCAGACAGGGCTTTTCGTTGTGAGTTCATATCTGCTCTACATATTGATGAGTACTTGCAGAGACAGAGGAGAGATGAACTGAAGTGACAGATCTGGCTTCCAGTCTGGATCCTAGCTGAACCCGTGTGGCATTCCCAGTCGAAAAGCCCACACAGACACCTATAACCCCCCTGCTGCCATCAACGCTGGTTTCATTTTACTGACCTCCCATCTGTCCGCCTGCTTTTTGCTTTCCTAATCCTATCATTTTCATGTACTGAAGCTTGAGAGTCTGTTTGGCAGGCTGGCCTATATAGAAGCACTTAGACACACACACACATTCAGGTGCTTGTTGTGAGAAGAAGTAAAGCCTAATTGCTGTCAGTGGCAGTACAGATGGCTGCACTAAAGGAAGTTTAAATGGACAATCTGTGTAACTCACAACAACTGTTTCATGCTGCTGCTGCTGCTGCTGAAAACATCCAAGTATGAACTCCACTCATTACTGCTGCCTTCTGTGAATATCCTACCTCTGATTTAACTCCTACACCTCTTCTATGTGTTTTTTACAGGGATCAGCTCTTTAATTATTTCGTTTTTCTTCTTTTTTTTCTAAACGTGCATTGGGAAAACCCAGGAGAGGATGCTGTGACACTGCTGAGGTGTTAAGAAAGCTTAGCTTTTAACAGTTCATCTGCGTTGTTGGCTCTGGTGTCCCTCATCTTCCTCTCAACATTACTCCATAGTTTCTCTATTAGGTTTGATGACCAATGAAGCACAGTGATACCGTGGTCATTAGAGCAGGTTTGGAGTCCAGACTCTGTGATCTTTACTTACTTTGATCTGAAAAAAGGACAATCCAGTTCTTTTTCTCCTTAGTCCAGATAAGATGCCTCTTAGACAAAGATGACTTTGTCTCTGGTTAAGGTGGTTTACTCAAGGAATGAGACAGTTTTAGCCCATGTCCAGAATACATCTTTGTGTGGTGGCTCTTGAAGCACTGACTCCAGCTGCAGTCCACATCCTGTGAATCTTCCCCAACTCCTTCCACTCAACATTCCACCTCTTTGCTTGCATACAGCACTCTGAACTTGCAGCTTCTTCAGCAATGATCTTTTGTGACTTACCCCCCTGGTGGAGTGTGTCGATGACTGATTACTGGACACTGTCAAATCAACTTTTATTTACTGTGATTGTGTAGGACAAAACATTTTTGTCTTAAAAGTCTTTTTTTATTGGTCTTGCATACTCTTATAATTTTCCAGGAAACAGTATTTTGTGAACATAGATTAATAAATTGCATAGATGACATGTTGTTTGACACAATTTCATATTTGTTGTTGATGAAAATTCAAACATTTTTCTTCTGCTTGTGTCAAACACTGCTGAGCTGGATGTCACGCTGTGTTTCTGTGCTCAAGGCAAGGTAATTAACAAACCAGAGCATGATTTCAGTGTGAAGAACCATAACATAAGGGGGAAAAGGGGAGCTGTAAAAAACGGCATAGAAAAAGAAAACGTTAAGTTTCTGTTGAGTGGGATGGTTAACTATAGATAGCTAATGTTACAGACTCTGTACTTTTAACAGAGGGTTAACCTGTGATGGAATCTGATTTACTAATGTCTAACTCTTAATTAGAAAATGTTATTGAATCAAGCAAGCAGAAGAGATGAACAACTTTGCTGCGAAGTTTTCTTGACAGTTTCCTACGTCTCCTTTCTTGCTGTGATGTTCAACATTTTGGAGCAAATTTTGATGCGATTTCTCTTCCCTGCAGGGAGGATCAGGCGAGCTGTTGCAGTTAGAACCATCATGCACTTTGCTCTAGGAGCAATACAGGAAGTGTGTGTGTGAGCGACCCTGGTTGGCCCCCGCTGGGATGAACATGCCACTGCACCAAATCTCCGTCATCCCCCGGGATGTCACCTCCTCGCGGGTGTCGGGCAGTGGGAAAGCTAAAGACAAGGACAAGCAGGTATGGGAAGAGAAGCATGAATCAAGTCGCTACATCTCAAAGTTGTGCTGCATTATGAGAAATGTTTATCATGCACAATTATTCAATGACAGCGATTGTATTCTTTGTGCTGAAAGGTGCACATCACTGAGCAAACATTACACACAGCGTGAACAGTAAAAACAGACGCCATGATGAACAGACAGAATCCAAATTAACTCAAGCTTTTCACTTACATAACATCTGCAGTGTGATTAGACGCTTCCCCCAAAGCAATGAGCAAATTAATATTCATCTGGAAATACCAGAACAGTTGCAGAATTTAAGATAACATTAATTAAGCAATTTAAAGTGTGTATATATATATATATATATATATATATATATATATATATATATATATAGTTTTAAAGGCAAAAACAATCAAAAATTGACTTTTCACACTTTAAATATGCCTCTTTTGAGATTATGTGGCCGTTTTTTTATAATCATCTTTATTGGTCATTGCACATGTACATTACAACGAAATTTGTCCTCTGCATTTAACCCATGCCTTACAGGGAGCAGTGGGCTGCCATTGTGTGGCGCCCGGGGAGCATTCTGGGGCTAAGGGTCTTGCTCAGGGAGCCAGAGTGGCAATCTGTGGGATATGAACCTGGCCCCTTGTGTCCCCTCTGGAACGCAAACCTCCTGTTCTAACCACTAGGCCACCACTCCCCATCAGTTTAACAGATCCAGAAACGAAGCTGTTGCACGGGTAGTGAGTCGTATCTCCTCTGTAATGGCAGTTTGGTGAAAAAGTAATAAATAACACTAGTGGATGGGATCCAAAGCTATATTTTTCAGTACTCCTTATGGCCCGGTGGTGAATAGAGAAGAAGGAGGCAGCAGCAAATTAATGTTGGCAGTCTTTGATCCACACACACATATAGAGGTTTTTTTGTTCTTTTTCACATGGCTGATGTTTTTTATGCATTCTATTGGCTGAGGGAAATTTGACATCTGTTAAAGATACGGAAATAATAAAGAATTTCAAGTTGAATGTGACAGAAAAAAGCTGATTTAATTTGGTGTAAGAAAAGTAAGAAGGCAGCTTTCCCATTTATTCTGATTTCAGCAAGTGTTTCCTTCCTGTATGCTTGGCTGGGAGTTCTCATCTAATGAGCCTGGTCAAAGTCTGGGCAGCCTTTTCCTTTGTGTCTGAAATCACCTGTAGGCTCTCTGCTGTTGCGTTTTAATGATGGCACTATATGTTGGAGCTTTGTTCTGCCATGTTGCCTGTTTGGCGAGTTTTAAGTAGATAAGTATAATCTCTTGTATGGATGGGCCTTGTTTTCTCCATCATCTGTTTAGCTTCTTCTTTTGACATAAGATTTAAAACACAGTACAGGGTTCCCTTGGTAGTCTTGAAAAGACGCAGTGAAGAAAAATGATTCAGTTTGCAGATTTATTCCTTATTCTGTTGTCTAAAAATAAAAAAAAAATACATTATTACAAATGTAGGCATCATTCATTGTTTTTAATATACAGTTGGTCAGCTGTGCTTAAATGTTATACGTTTTCTGTTAAAATCATTGTGTTAACACCATGATATTTTATGTATTGTGAGAATCTCATCCCGGCTCATGCGTATTTGGATATTTTTGTGAATGGAGTACATAGCTAACAGGGTTATGAGTTTTAGACCTCGAGAGCTGTGGAAAGGTTACCTTGGTGTTTTAGACTATAAAAGTTTCTCTATCAGTCTTACTCTTCTTGGAGGACATTTAGTTTTCTGCTTTAATTTGCCAACAGTGTATAGGTCTGGCCCTGGGCCTCTGCTCGGCATCACTTTCTCTATTTACACGTCTCCTGGTGGCTTAGCCTCCAAATATAATTCCTACAGAGGAAATAAATGAATGAAGAGCAGCGATTTCTTCACTCCCTGTGGAACTATCAGCAGCATGTAGAAAGAAGAAAGCGAGCGAGGCAGAAGAGAAGGGAAGATGGCAAGCGCAAACCCAGAATGCTGATTAGCTTGAAGGTCCTGGAAGGGTGTGTGTATGTGCACCCAGAGTTTAGTTTAGTCACTCCAGCCCATCTGGCCCACTTACACAACACAACTGGTGCTTTGACGCCTCGAGGGGGGATAAAAAAGAAGAAACTTCCATGTCCTTGTAATCCAAAGCTGCTCTTTTAAAAAGGAAAACCATATGTTACTATTCCTGACCTCTTTTTAGCCTTTTCATGAGCTCTACTTAAGATAGTTTGTTGAAATGTATTTTTTAGGTAGGTGACTCTGTGCACTTGTCCTCCAATTGAGAACTCATTGTTTGGGTAGAGAAATCACCAGAGAAATGGTTTCAACTTTTGAAATGAGTGGCAAAGTTCCCTGACAGTTCTGAGGTTTTGTGAGTAATGCGGTCAGACTTATTTGAGTCTGTGGGCTTCGATAAGAGAAGCGGTGAATGGATTATGCATGAGGTGACAGTAAAGTAAGCCCTGACAGGAGTTGGAAGGTGGAGAGGGAAATGTAAACACTCACTGCATGAATGCTTATGGGGCTGTCAGGTGTAATGGTTGTAGAGACGCTCCGATCCAGGATGTTTGGGTATAGGTTAGACCGGCTCAGTGGTGGAAAATATTAAAATCAGAATTATTTCGGTAAATGATGAAATCATGAATGTTTAAAACGATTACTCGTTGAATTTGGAAAAACAATGCATGTTTTGTACTTGAGGATTTGTGAATTCCCATCACCATGAAATTTCCCTTATCTTCTTGTTGAATCTTCATCTAAAAATTACTGACAAAGCTTTATTTAAATATAGGATATTGTATGAAAGGAAATAAATATTATCAGTATTTTATTGGCCTTTTAACCATTACATTTCAAAAGACATAAAATTTGAAAATTTATTATAAATAATAATAAAATAATTGTCACAAAAGTTATTTTGGACAAACAAATGAGCTCACATTTTATTACACAAAGCTATTGATACAGTTGTTTAAATTTATGCAAAATATAGTGTAGCGATTGAGAGAAGTTGCACCAAATGGATCAATTAAATGTAAGTGTACATGTCTTTGAAACAAAGTTTCAAATATACACATGTATATTTTTTTGTAGATTTATAAATAAATATTCTTCGAACAGGCTGCCAACATATTCCAGCTCCTTCACGCTCTGTGGTTTATAAAGTTTGAAAGTCTGAAAAGGAAAATGGTCTGTCGTAGTTGGGTTTATGTGGTATGTATTGAGGAAGAAGCTCTTTTTCTCCTCAGGTATTATTTACTGCAACAGTCCGAAACACCTCCCACCGCTCTAAATGTTTGCACAAAACGCATCACAAATATCCGTCTTGTGTGTTTTACTTTTCAACGTTAAACAATCTCAGGAAAAGGTGAGGCTAAATGCTTCTGCTTCCTCCACCATTATGTTTACCTTGAGGAAGTCTGATTCATTAAAACAGATGTTTTACATACAATGCATGAGATTACTATGCACATTTTATTTAGCTGTGCAACATTTCTTTTATTATTTGTTTTGTTGTAAGCCTGAACTTCCAGAGCAAAATCAATCTGCCAGGATCAAGGTGTTTGGTTCAGTGGAATCATCCAATATAAGAATAAATCGCTATCAGGTCCAATAACAATATTAGATCAAATTACTGCATGTCTTTGACTCCATCTGCAATGATGCTCATTGAACACTGCCAGCATGGATAATGTCCAGTGAACCAGAGCAAGCATCAGAGGATGCAGCTGTGCCTGTTTTTTTACCGCACACACTTATTTACATGCAGGACCTCACAGACACTGGCAGCATATTTAGCAGTTTATCTCTCCAACACTGTGCACTCACTTGGCAAAGTGGTGCATGAAGCCAAAACTTTTGAAGCTGCATGTATTTTTAATGAGCGCAGGGGGAGAGCTCTGGAGGTTTCATCTCTCAGTGAGTTGCAGAGTCAAGGACAGGCAAGACTGCCCATTTGTTTATCTGATGTTTATCAGTTTGATAAGATCCGATGCCACAGAGCTGCTGGGCCACTGGATGAGAATCGACGGGCTTTGTAGAGGGCGAGATCAAAAACCCGACTGCTACAGCAAAAAACTTTTAACACCGCCTGTGGGTTAGATGAAGGACTGTTTAATGTGTCTGTCTTTGCTGAGTTAATAAACCACTTTAATTGGGGTTTTAAAGCAGGTAGAGGGGCTTTAGCCAAGATAGCAGACCTGTTAACCATATTCTCTAGAAAATACTGTTTATTTAAACCATTTAAATATGCAGAAACATGTTTCTAATTCCTGCAGGCAAAAAAAACACTTCCCAAATATTTGATGTTCACCCAAATCAGTTTCGTCTAGATTGCTATGCTTCAAGGTTTGCAAGTGGAAAAACCAGAATAATTGCCTCTGAAGCCCCAAGACTGGCTATAAACTAGGCATGAAATGCTCACTTGTCAGAAACAGGACTGCTGAATGTTGTGATACTTCAGTATTTAAGTTGTAAACTAAACGGCATCAGAATTCAACATGAAAATGATGATTAAAGGTGCTCTTAAAAAGTAAAGCACCATCAAATTATCTCTCATACCGTATGCCTCTACAGCACATACATGTGCTATCTCATTGGCATTCCTGTTACACAAATGTAATCATGTGTGAACTCAATTTCACTCCCGTCTCACTCGCATATAGGAATCTTCACACTGTGACACACTTGAGTTTGTTGTGCTGGAGACGTTGCGAGTGTAAACAGGTGCACCAGCCTGTGCACGAAGCAGAATCTGGAGAGAGGAGATAACGCTTTGGCAGAATGGGGCTGCCTTTATTCTGGCTGCAGTTTTCATAAGGATAAGGATGTTGTGTGTCAGCAAAGTAACCTACTTTACATTTTACACCCAGTAAATTTGGAAACATTATGCAAACCTGTCTCTATGAAAACAATCATCTCTGTTGTAGAGGTTCAGTTTGTTCTTGGTTTGGTTTGGGTTGGTTTACCCTTTAGAACTAAGGCCAACTTTGTTTTGACATCAAACATCTACTCCAGACCGTAATGTTTAGCGTTAAAACACAATAAGGTGGAATGACTTCTAAACTAATTGTAGAGATGTCCCGATACTTCAATGAGGTGTCAGAAACATCCCTCCAAGGTGTTGGTCCATGTTGGCATGATGGCATCCTGCAGTGTGTAGGAGCCAAATAAGTACATTTAATGCGTTTCACCTCTTGAGTACGCACTTGATCAGCACTTTGGTAGGGGTAGTGTGCTTTGTGTCTACATATACCTGCACGCACCTGTTCACTTTGCCTGGCTGGAGGAACAGTGGGGTGAACGCTACAGTGAAAACTCAGTTGACAGCACGCATGCAAATACTGTAACTATCCTGCTGTATTTGATGCCAACGTTGGGCCGACAGAGTGAATGTGTAGATATGCTTTGTGTCACATGGAATAATGCAAACACGGGAAATTCTGATCAATATGCTTTGTGCATCGTCAGTTGAGTGTTGTTTTTAGTCCACAGCGGCATCAGTATGGGGAATTTTGACATTTAGCCATACAATGGTTGCAGATTTATCAGTTGAACATACATGATGCACATCTTAACATCTGAATGTTGCAGCTAAAAATCAAGACTCATCAGAGCACACAACATTATTGTCTTCTGTTATTTATTTTTTTGTAAACCTGTGTGAATTAAACAGCAGGAACTTTGCAGCAGCCATACACTCTCTTTCACTCTCGACATCATTGCGAAGGCTGGAAAACGCTAAAGATTGTTTGGACAAACCTAGATTCATTAGATCAAAAAAGAAAAAAAAGACTGTGCATGACCTCTAAGACAACTTTGCAAACTGTACACAAAAGTAGGCTATGATATATTTATTTATTTTTTTCAACTGGCCATTTAAAATGCAGTTGGATGCCTCGGAGGCATAAAATCACAGACGTGTAAGAACAGATACTGGAAGTTGAGTTTAGTCAGAACCTCTGTAACCATTTAAAACATTTATTAATATGCATTCCCTTTGAAATAAGAATCCCCTCATAAAGTACAAATTTTCTAGATGTTTAATTGTCTCCAAAATGATATATATTTTGTGATAAAGCTCACCTTTATTGGGATTTTTGTAATCCATTGTAAAATAGACTGATTAATCCTAGTGAATTAAAGTTTTGAATGAGGTAGGTGTTTTTTCTTTTTTAAAGGCTCAGTTCTACCCTGTTCAGGGTTATATTTTATGCTTAGCCCATATCTAATGCAATGCTTAATAAACCCTTTGAATTTAAACTTTGCTAATGCAGCAGAATAAGTTCTGGCTCAGTAGTTTTTCTGGAGGATGTTTGTCCAGCAGCTCCAGTTTTTACAGCAAATATGTAAATAAGCTAAAACCAATAGCACATCACAGATTTTCATGGGGACAATCTGGGTTTATTAGTTTTGGCACATTCTGGAACAACAATGCTTTCATCATATTCTTAAACCCAAAGAAACAATGACAGAAAACAGCTAAAACCTCCACAGCTTTTTTGCCTTCGCCATTTAAAGGTTTTCTGCTCCTCTGTGTGCATTGCCACTAGCATTTCTCTACGTTTTGTTTCTCAGTCTTTCTTTTTGTGAGCACACACAACCACATTTAAGGAAGTGGGCTCTCAGGACAAGTACACACGCACAAAAGCTAGCAGCTGGTGTTACTCAGGCTGTCTGTGCAAGATTTGCATGAGTCTCCCAGGAGCCACTTGATGGTTAAGTGCAAGAAATGTAATTAAACGTGGAGGAGACGACATGACAGTTGGGCCTTTGAGAGCCTTGAGTGCTATGAGGAAGGGCTCGGCTTCACCTTGTTAAACATACCGTTTCTTAACCCCCGCCGTGATGGGTTCATGGGGTGTTTTATGTTCTTTTTGGTAGCTGTGACAACCTTTGTTATATATATATTTAAATGTAAATTTTACATACTTGAGTAAATTTGAGCCGTAGAGGCAAAAATACAGTGAGAGTTAATATTCACATGCCTCTTGGTTGCATTGGTAGATGGTTTTAGGCATCCTGTAAAGTTGCTGGAAATAAATGGTGTATGCTTCTGTCTTTTAGAGGTGAGCCGTTCCTTGTATTTTATAATTTTTATTAAATTGATCAGTTTCAGCTGTTATAACCGATACAAAAGCTTTCACTCTCATATGGACCATCTTTATTAACCCTATAAAATAAGTTGCTGTAGAAAGTAAATGTTACTATAGAGTAAGTATTTCAAGCTCTGTTTGAAAGAAATACTTTCTGAATAAGGACCTGATTATATACAGATGTTTTGGTGTCTCTTGTAAACTTAGGAATAGTCCTAAGAAGGTAATGTTTTATCGCAGTAGCCTAATCTCACCCTGAAAACCTTTGAAAAATCCAGTCCTAATTTAAATTATTCATTCACTGACGAAAAAATCTCAAAGGTATGGATTGTTTTTAACAAAACTGTGGCACAATCTTTGCCAGTCCTAATTCCTATCCATTTGCCGCCTGATTGTTTAAGAGACAGAAAAAAGGCTTTTCTGACCTACAACCATGAATGTTATCTCTACAGCGATGTTTTGATTTAGGTCAGTTGAGACTAAGATTGAGCTTTTCCGCTATGCAGAAGACATAAAACAGAAAATATGTGGAAAAGCACTTCATACCCACTGTTTAAGCATGATGGAGGATCTGTGATGCTGAGGCCATGGTTCTCTTTCAGAGGTCATGAGACACTTGTAAATGTGCATGCCATGATGAACTCCTTGAAATATTAGGAGATTTTAAATAAAAAGCTGGTGGACTGGAAAATGGGTCATTTTGTGTTTATCAATGGGATAATAATCCAAAACATGCGATCAAATCTAGAAATGGTTCACCTGACAAAAAAAAACGACTTTCTTCCATCACAATACTAAATCACATAGAAAACCTCTGGGTTGAGGTGAGGAGAAGATCATCCAGGACACTGGACCATCTAGAGAGATTGTTCAAAGAAGATTGACCAGAAATCCCCCACCCCCCCTCTGTATGCTCCATTAATGTTAAATGTAATGGAAGATTAGGGCTTGTCCTATTGGTACAGTGTAACATTATGCTACTGCAATAAAACCAGAATTTATTTTAAGACATTTTGCCCATATTTGAGGCTAGCCAAACAATTTGTCCATGTCTGCACAGACTGTGTGAGCTGAATTAGTCAAACAGTTCAGCTCACACAGTATGTACAGAACTGGACAAATCCTTTCAGACATGAATTCAATCTGACACACAGGCTGCAGAAGAGAACAGTAAAAGTGGTCAAAACACAGAAAGGCAATCCATTTACTTTGCATTTCTCACATTTTGAATCTCACTTGTGTAAGGGCGAATGAGGGTTTTACTGCACCAGTACCAGAAGGAAATAAATCAAAACACAGATGAAGTCATTTTCAGGCAGGAGGCCTGAAGTTGGAACATGAAAAGGCTTAAATGCCACTTCTCTCATCTCATTAAGGCGCTGTTGCTGCAGCCTCCACTCTGCTTTTACTTTTAAAGTTTTTGGTTTCTCTCATCACTGGATGATGCAGTCTGAGTCCTTGTGATATGCTGACTTGATTGTTGTGACTCACTTGGCTCCTAAGAGCCCAAATGTCTCTCATTCAGGGAGTGCTTCAGATGCTTCCCTCCCAGCAGTGCATCGCTTCATTTTTGTGAGACAGTGGCAGGAAGATGCATCTTCTACATCTGGAGCTGCACATTGCAGGAGCAAAACAAATATGCAGTGACATAATAAGTCTCTTGTGCATTGGGTGAAACTGATTCATGGCATTCAAATACTTGCCTGAGCCAGCAGGACTTGATTCTGAAATAACCATTTTGGGTGGAGTTGTTGTTGCCCTTATTTCCTCTGTTGTCCTCATAGTAGATCAGCCTGAGGACTCAATTCAACCACAGACTGAATGTATTTTAATGGGATTTGATGTGATAGACCAATATGGAGCAGTCTGAAAAGTGTGGTGTGCATTTTTATTGAGCCCTTCTCAGTGAATACTTTGTACAACCAACTTTCATTGTGATTACAGTTGCAAGTCTTTGCAAAGAAGAAGAATCCAGTCATATATGCTAAGTGGCTTAAGTTCAGTCAGATTGCGTGGAGAGTAAATTTACCTTTTCTTAATTTGAATTTAGGTCTGGACTTTGACTGGGCCATTCGTACTCATAAATATGCTTTGATCCAGAGGTGCTCATTTTCAGTCCTGTAGAGCTACTATCTTGCAACGTTTAGATGCATCCCTTCTCCAACACACCTAAATCAACTTGTTAAATTCCCTCATTGTCATGTCATTCAGCTCTGCAGAAACCTAATAATGAGCCATTTATTGGATTCAGGTGTGTTGAAGAAGGGATGCACATCCAAAAGTTGCAGAATAGTAGCTTTCCCGGACTGGACCTGGGCACCACCGATATAAATATTCCTATTCTATTGTAGCTCTGGCTGTCGGTTTGGGGTCATTGTGGTGCTTGGAGGTGAACCTTAAACCCAGTTTTAAGTATGTTGCAGCTTCTGACATGTAGCTTTTAAGTATTTAGCTCTATCCATCTTCTCATCAACTCTGAGCTTCCCTGCCTAAGAAACCCACCACCTTGATTGTTCTGGTGTTGTGAATCTTGTCTTCACAGTAATTAAGGTTAACTAAACATAAATTAGTATTGTTTAAATCTAAAGATTCACCAACCACATTTTCTAAACCAAAACTGTTTTCTAATTTTTTTTTAATAATAAAATAAATAAAAATAAAATAAAATAATAAAAACATAATAATAATTTAAAAAAAAATTCTTCTAATGTTTATAACATGTAGCAGAAAAAAAACTGGGCTGCAGATTTAAGAAGGTAGTAGTTTTGATTTTTAGAAGGAAAAACAAGATTTCCCCACATTTTATGCCTAAAAATACAACTTTTATTAAACTCAGAAGAATAAATGCTGTAAATTGATTAGGTTTTGCCAAAAAAAAAAAAAAAGATCTAATTTATCAGTATTGGACCTGAAAGCCACCAATCAGATACGAGCAAGGCCAAAGTGGTTTATTCCAATCTGGCTAATTGACTGGGGCATTTTTATTTAAATCCCACCCTCCCATTCTCTAAATTAAACATAAATTCAGTTTATGTGCACCTGAATCAGTTCTAGACAAGACATAGGCTAGTAAAATTAATGGACAGTGACACATTATCACATGTACGACTGGTCACAGGCTTCTGTCCAATAAATTGTGTGCATCATGCTAATCTTCTCCTTCCTTAACTTGTGGAAGGCGCAGCTGTACCCTCAGCCTCCTAATGAGCTTTTCATTCAGGGCTGTAGAGGATTGATATTCACCTCCATCAACCAAAGCCAGAAAATGAGTATGGATGGGGCACATCCAACAGGTACAGAGAAGGGCCAGGTGAGAGGAGAAAAAAAGAGGAATGATTGTCTGCTGTAAACACCAGGATGGAAATGAGACAAGAGCCTGTTGTTGCTGTAGAAACCGATCATTGGCAGCGCTAAGGCAATACAAGCAGAATGAGAGAGATTGTTGGCTCCTAAATGCAGACATGCCGCAGCTTTGCTCCTGGCAGGGTTGTTGGAAGCTGCAGGAGCGCTTTGGTTTCCCACTTTGCCACATCAGTGAGTATTCAGGTAGTGTGCCCTTCGAGGACTGGCACGTCAGCTGTCTATTAAAACGTCCTAAAGTCTTCTCTCTGAAATCAAGGTGAATCCTATTTGTAAGAGCAGGAATTGATGTCAGCCCTCTGTCATTTTGATTGATGTGTTTGTTGGAATCCACAACACCTTCCAGGCAGACCCAAGATGGCTGGTGGAGATGCTCTGTTATCCTTAGCTTCAGGTGTGACAGCGATCACGCTGCCCTTTGAATGCATGCAGCACAAACACCTCTCAAAGGCTGTGGCCTTCGTCTAGCTTGGTAATGGATTACAACGGGGTAGCAAGAAAATCTCAGGACGGCAAGACAAGATGAACATGAGGCTTGAAAAAGCAGAGAGGATATGTCATCTGTATGTAGACTAGCTTCCTTGGACTTTACTGAGCTGCTGCCAAAAACAAGGTTTTTATCTCAACTTATAGCATCACATAGCTTCATCTACAAGTTCTCAAGAAACGGACATTTTTCTTATCTTTAGGTATAGCAAACACAGATCAAAATCTTTGTACTCCTATGTAGCGTGTGTTTGTTGTTTGTTACTACTTTTACTGTCTTAACAAGTTAAGACATTGCTTTCAGTTGCAGCTTCTTAGAAATAGGCCAGGTTTACTGGAATGAAAGAGGGCTTCATCTCAGGAATCTGTGGGAGCAGGTATCTCGGTATTTCCTAAAGGCCCTTGTGATGCATAATAAAGTGGTATGACAACTGCATGATGAGAGCACAAAAATGATCAGTACTTGTTTTATGTTTTTACTTTGAAAGTGATTTTCAAATCAATTTCAAACTATTTTTTCTGCTTTGACAACCAATGAGTTCTTCCAGCAGTTACAAAGGAGGATAGCTTTCTGAGAAAGTGCTAGTCTTACAATGTGTGCTTGTTTTTGTGCCATGTTTTGTTTTTCTGTGCTTGTTTGACACATTTCAAAACATTCTTCACAAACTGATCAGGCTATGTGCTAAACTGGTTTAGATACATATGTACATGCACATTCTTTCTCAGATTATAACAGCATCACTTACCATAAGGATGATGATGACACAAAACTTGGTTTCTTCATAGGTAAGAATATTGTAATGGTGGCTTTATGGGTCTATTTTCACACACAAAGAAAAGAAAACCAGCTGATTTGAAGTTGATAGCACCATGCCGTCTAAGTCTAAGACATGTGTTGATACATGTCTTGAAGAGGTTGATAACATTTTATTACTGGTCTGGATTAGGATCTTTTTGATGATCCTATACTTCTCCCAGAGTTCCCCAGAAGCTGCTACTGTTCTCCCTCAGAGGCGGGGTTGCTCTGCTGGACACACAGGTCCAATTCATTTGGATTTTTGTTAAAAGATATTGCTGAGGTTATTAATATTGGATAACTTTCTTGTTTATGGTTGACATTGTCTCCTTTCATCTCCTGTTATTTCTAAATGGGTTATTAGGACTCCAGAATGTACAAAACAAGCATGCTTATTCAATTCAAATTCAAAAATACTTTATTAATCCCAAAGGGAAATTAAATATTGTTGTAGCTCATTATGAAGGTTTCTTCAAAGAGCTGTTGTAGATGCTGATGGCTGTGGGCAGGAAGGATCTCCTGTAGTGCTCTGCTGCAACTACAACCCCAAATCCCTGATGAGTTGAAAAGGAGACGCCGTGGATGCAGAGCAGGAGCTAAGAGAAGAGAGAGAAGGAGGAAGTTCAAACCATCTCTTCCGTCGATTATGATGGGCAATGTGA